>JABXWE010101962.1:0-125737 GCA_014611495.1 Limonius californicus
TAATATTTAAATAAGTATAGAGTTGCAAAAATGTTTATAGAATTTTATAAAAATGGTGTACATTAAAATGAAAGTTAAATGTAAAAATTTTAAATTATTCCTAGAAACATGCAGGCTATTAGTTGTGTTCCAAGGCTGTCCGAGTTTTAGTTCTGGATTTTTTATAATATATATTGATTGGGCTTTTCAGAATCGGTTTAGTTTTTTCCACTTTTCGCCACTATTCGAGTTTTTTTCGAGTCTAGTAAATACTAAATAACAACGTTTCGTTTATATCAATGTAATTTATTTTAATTTTATTTCAGGAACGAGTTCGAACACTATGTGTATAATGAAAAAGGAACTTCTTGATATTATGAAAAGCTCTAGAAGCAGTGATATTGATGGGCAATTTAATTTTTTGAGAGAGGAGCTTAAGAAACGAACAAAATGCGATGAAACGTATCTTAAGGTTTTGAATAAAACATTATCATATTTCAAATCAGAGTACAAATCTCGTCGGATAAAGGCATTTAGCATAGAAGAAAGGTTTCGCAAAAATAATGCTGAATGGCTGCATGCTTCAATTTCATTTCAGACCAGAGAAGAAATGGAGACACCAGATAAAAAACGCGGGCGCCCAAAAATATCTTTTGAATCAAGTTCTCAGCGAACTAAGCGACTAAAAACAAAGAAGTTGAGGGATTCCACCTGTGAATATATTAAATTAAGCACTAGAGTTGTTAAAACCTCAAACCGTTCAGCACCTTAGCCATTGTAATATTGATGACGCTGATAATGACGAAGATGATGATAATAATGGAGACGATTATGAAAATAACTCTTTACATTCTGATGACGAAGAAATTTGTTAGAAGTTATCATAGCTTCCCTAAATTAAAATATTATGTTATATTCTTCATAATTTTCTATTATGTTTCATTTAAGAAGTAAAAACGACAAATAAACACTTGAAAAGCTATTCATATCTTTTCTTTTTGAACTACAGACACCTTTAAAAAATCAATATTTAAGTTTGAACACCATTCGTAGAGTCTATGATTTATTGCCAACTTTGAGGGCCTGTTGCCCCAGTGTGCGGCGTTGGAAATCATCGGTTCTAAGCAATTTGCTCGCCACCATTTGCTCACCACCGTTTGTTCGCCACCGATTAATCGATTGCCGTTGTGCTTGCCATCCATTTGCTCGCCGTCCGTTTTCTCGAGTGCTTTACTTTACTCGCAGTATTAAGTATAACTGCACCAACGCAGAAAAACAAGCGTTTCTTTTTTGTTAGGCTCTTTCGTTTATAAAATAATTTGGCACGTCTTCTGTTTCATAAGTAGACCCTTTACTTTTAATTCGATATACCATAGCTATAGCGGGATTCATTCTTACAAAAAATAAATCTTGCGATTTTAAATAATTATTCATGTATACACCAACAATACAAATAAGTTGTTTTTACAAAATATGTGTCTACGCGTGTGTGGGCATGAATATCGTGAAAACGGCTATTACCATTTTCGAATTCGAGGTCTATTACAAAGGTATCAAATTCAATAACCGTTTGAAAAAATTTGAGATATAGAGAAATTGAAAGATTTTCAGAACTACCACTACCATAATATACTAAATGCCTACAAATAATGAAATCATCTCTTCGGGTTTAGACCACGCTGTCATGAAATTGAATGATGCTGACGTTTCGTTAACCGTTGCAGGTAGCAGTATCAAAGCGTAATGTTTCTTACGCTTTGATAATGCTACCAGCAACGGTTAGCAAAACGTCAGCATCATTCAATTCCACGACGACTTAGCCTAAGCCTGAATAAATAACTTCATTAGACACAAACCACGGAAGCCTGAAACTTCGCCTACAAATAATATTTTATTTTGGGAATAAACTGCTTGCCGAGCATCTGTCCGGCGAACAAGTGGCTTGGCAAGCAAATAGTTGTCGTGCAAACAGAACCGCGAGCAAACGGTAGGCGAGCAAACGGTAGGCGAGCAAGCGGTAAGCGACCAACGGTAGGCGAGCAAACGGTAGGTGAGCAAACGGCAGGCGAGTAAACGGTAGGCGAGCAAACGGTAGGCGAGCAAATAGTAGGCGAGCAAACGATGGCGAACAACTGCGCGGTCACCATAAAGACATGTTATTTATTTCTTAACACTTCTTAGCAATTTGCTCTTCCAGTTCATCTAAAATTTGAATAAGAGTTCGCACTATTAGATTTTTAATATAAAGCATCAAACAGAAATTGCAAGGGATCGAATCACAAGATGGTTTCGTACTAATTTGTTTACTATCAAAGAACTCCCTTATTTAATATCGGTAATGCTTCAGGTGTACAATACAATGTAGTTCATACATTGCAAATTGTCATCGCGATATCTCTTATTATGAATTTTTCATCGTAAAAATTGTCCCAATTAATCACTCAGAAGAGACAAAGACGTATCGACGGAAAATAAAGGTTTTTAGAGAAAACATCTTAGAATTCTGTGAATTTAACATACCCTTGTTTAAGCTTCTGCTTAGTGATTGTTGGATACATTCAGAAACCAGCCTTGTAGGACTATTACGCGGTAACAAGTCACGAGCTGTTGTAATTCGATATGGCTATAAACGCACGTTTTTATGTAATATCTGATAAAATGTTGCTACAAATAAGTTTCTTGTTGTTGCAACTCATTATCCATTATTTCAGTGATCGCTGCAACAACTTCATCTCTAACTTTTGTAGGTCGACGACCATGTTTTTTAACGACATTCCCATTTTCAAGAAACTTTACATCAACTTCTACACCGTTTACCGTTTGGGAAGTAACTTCCAATTTCGAACATTTTTGTTCAAGCCTGAAAACCATTTTATGCTGTATAATAACGACACGACACAATCAAAAAGTGAAGCGGCGTTTACATTAGGCGACTTTCGTCGGGCAACCAAGTCGGGCGACACAAGTTGTTCAACTAAAAAGGTTTACATTAATGGTTTAATCGTTCAACATTTTAGTTGTTCAAGATGGCTGATGTGAGGCGAAATAAAGAAATTAGACGAGCAACTTCAAATATTGCAGTATGTTTGTTGAATGAATTAAAAGAAATGCTTACGCGAAAAATGAACAGAAGAAAACGGCGTTGGTGGATTAAAGGCTGGGTGCGAAGATGACATCTTGGAGCTTCAGAAACAATAATAAAAGAACTAGCTTTAGAAGATGGAGAGATGTATAGAAACCATTTAAGGATGACGGAACAACATTTTAAAATTTTGCTAGAGAAAGTCGAGCCTTTAATTTCAAAACTAAATACAAAGTTACGATAGTCTTTACCAGCTTACATAAAACTACAAATAACCTGCGATTTTTAGCTACAATATATAGTTTCAACTTTATTTTCCATATGTAATGTCCGAAAGTGCCCCATGTCCGAACCTGCCCCACCTTGCCCTACGTGCCTTTTTAGTGGGGCGAAAACAGGTTTACACTATCAACTGCAGTTGAAACTACCCTGTCGTTCAACCAAAAGTATACGAATGGGCAACTTTCAGTTGAACAACCAGAAGTCGTTTCAACGTGGTTGAAAAGCTGTTTACACGCGCGATTTAGTCGCCCGACTGAAGTCGCTCCACTAAAAGTCGCCTAATGTAAACGCCGCATTACACACGTCAGTCGCCCGCAGTTCTTTAACCTAAAATGCCTATAATGCTCTATGTAAAATTTTACACGTTTAAATATTATCTTCTGGTGTTTTTCTGCAGTCCTCAGTTATACTCGTGCTTCCTGCTAGGTACGTATAATTGGTTTACCTTTTTAAAACAATTTCTACGTCCAAATGCCATTATCTTCCTAGGAAGGTCATTGACCTCATATGTTGCTTCCCCTGCGCTGCGATCCAAATCCAGCTGCGTAGTCAGACCAAATCTTCGAACTCCAAACAAGATCCACTTACTTTAATATTAACTTAGTAAGTTATGCTAACTTAGTCTTTCTTCAAAGAAACTCGTTTTTAAATTGAACAATACTAATACTTTATTAATATCAAGAGATCCAAAAAAAGCTGCTCCCCAGCGGGCTGTGGAATGCAAAGTCACATCTTTTCTAGACTAAAGGAATGTTTATAATGTCAATTTCGGGTTAGGTTGTGTTAGCTGGAATTAAATAATAATGAAACGTCATTTTTAGGAGCAGAAATCTTTTATTGAGCAACAGTAAAAGAAATGAATAAACCTGAACTAATGTAATAATCACAACAAGTGTTGAAAATGTCTGCCTTCTTCCTCCAAACATTTCTGAACTCGTGTTCTCATACCTTAAAAAACATTTTGTAATAATTGAGGTGGCTTGTTAATTTCTTGAGAGTTTTCTTCAATTCTAAGTTTCAGTTCGTTTAAATCATTAACTGGAGTTTTAAAAATGGTGTTTTTCAAATAGGGCCATAGAAAAAAGCCCAAAACAGTAATATCACAGGAGGCAGGGGGCCAGGGTGTTGCAGTATTCCTACTAATGATTCGGTCATCAAAATATTCGCGTAAAAAAATAATTGTATCTGCAGCTGCATGAGCTGTTGCGCCATCCTGTTGCAGAAAACCATACCGTAGCTCATCATCGTGAATTTCATTTAAGAAAGGTTGCAATAATTCGTTCCTGTACCTTGCTGCAGTTAGCCTGCCTTCGAAAAATATTGGCCCAACTAACCTACGACGACTCATTCCAACCCATACTCCTATTTTCTGTGGATAAAGGGGAGCTTTAATTGTAACGTGTGGATTCTCGCTACTCCAAGTCCGCATATTCTGTGAATTAACATACGCATTGAGGTAAAACCAGGATTCGTCGGTAAAAAAGGCTAAATTTAACTGCTCATCATTGAGATTATCCAAAACCCAACGACAAAACTGAACCCTTTTTGGATAATTTTGTTCTAAAAGCTTCTGAACGGAAATAAATCGGTATCTAAGGATGCAGATGCAAAACTTGTCTCAATATTCTGTGGCATGTACCGTAACTTAAATCATCAACTTGCTGGCATAAATGTCTAATTGGTGTTTTTTGGAACCTCGTCAATTCGTTGTCTTACAGTTTCAATTAAAGCAGGTGCTATCTTCTTTGGCCTACCAGACCCTTCTTTCCTTCCAACACTTCTAGTTTCTCGAAAATTGCTGACTAAATTCTTAACCAAAGCATAAAATTTTCGGTATGTAATAATTTCATTGGGATACCTTTCTCGGAATTCCACAAAACAAGGAGGAATCGAACAGGTCCATTCTCCGTCAACTTGAAAGCCGTTGCGAAAGTAAGATTCAATAATTAATGCTCTTTGAAATGTAATAAAAATCATTTTAACAATCTGTCAGATTCTTATCAAAAAAAAGATAACTAATTTATCTGAGATCATAATAGTATATTATATACCTAGGTTGAGAAGTGAACTATTATGTACCGAGAAATTTTATACCCTGAGGCGCGTAGCGCCGAAGGATATAATTTTCGAGGTAAATAATTGCCTTCTCAACCGAAGTATATATAGTATTTTTTTTACTACTAATAGCCGAACTAACACCAAAAGATCTTATTTTTATTTTAAAATTAGCCATTTCCCCTATTATTCAAACATATCGAAATATTAAGTAGCCTGGGGCTCGGTTATCAAGGCAACGAATAAAACAATTGAAACTGATGGGTTCCAATGAACATCATTATTCTAAAATAATTGGAAGGTTTTAAGTAAAAGTATTACAATAAAATATTAAAATATGGCTGAGAATCTTAACGAACAAAGCGACAGTGATTTAGAAATGGAAAATTGTACTCCGCCTGAGCTTCGAGAAGCAGCGGCTAGTGCGAGCCGTGATTTGATAATTTTCATTATCTTTATTAACCTAGGTAAATAATGAATTATTATTATTTACCTAGGTTAATAATGAACTACTTCTCATTACACAAATGAGGTAAACAATAAGGTTTTCTCATGTTAGTAGTAAAAAAACATTCTTTTAGTCTAGAAAAGACGTGACTTTTCATTCCACAGCCCGCGGAGGATCAGCTTTTTCTGGATCTCTTGATATAAGCAATGTTAATTATTTTTAAATTTTTAGGAGCTGATCAAAAATGCTTGTATTTACACCAAAGTACAAACGATGCTCTCTTTTATTGTTTTATCAACAACTGTCCTAGCAACCGACAAAATTTACTTGACAACGATGCTAAAAATACATAACTAGGATCTAATTACAATATTAAAATTCAAATTTTGACAGTTAAATTTATTTTATAAAAATGTTCATATTTCAACGCGTCACTGTCCAATGAAGTTCTCATTTTATAAATGCACTGTACATTTCCGAAACCTGCCTCTAATACGCATTTCGCACTCTACAGCTGTTTAATACACATTTTCACTAACTGTTCCGATAAATGCAGCATACTCGCATGTGAATTAAAAAAAATCCGGGCTAAGGTTATATCAAAGCTCAAGGCATGTTAGTGTATCTCTCTATACTAAGTTTTGTAGAAACAATCGTTAAAATATTTCGTGTGCAATTATTTTTATTTTTCTTTTTATGCAAAATAATTTCAGGTTTATATGGAAAATTATCATCTGTTTTTTTTATAAATCTTTATATAAATATTACATTTAAAAATATGCAATGACTGGTAGAATATTAAGGATTGCTCATTTTAATGCACAATTACTCATAAATGATTTTATGGAAATTGAAGAGATATTGTTAGCTGCTGATTATGATGTAATAGGTGTGACCGAAACTTGCTTATCTCCAAGGGTCACTGATAATGCCATACACATTTAAGGATACACACTTACCGCAAAGATCGAGTTACAAACACCTGGGGAGGTGGGATAGGTATTTACATTAAAAACACTATTAAGTTCTCTATATACCCTATAGTAAGCAATCAGGTGGCTATAGAACAGCTGTGGATTAAGATGATAATCGGAAACATAAATATATTGCTCGGTACAGTTTATAGAAGGCAGGAATTTGCATGCGTTGAGTTCTTGGATGCCTTGGAGGATTCTATATCATATATTGCCCTTGTTTCGGAAGAAATTATCTGTGTTGGTGACTAATACCGATATGTTGAATTTACATGAATTTGCTACGGTAAAATTATCTAATATGTTAGATGTTTTGGGTTACAAGCAAATAATCCTGGAACCTACACGCATAACAAGCTTCCACTTCAAAATTAATTGATCTAATTTTAGTCAAGGATAAAAAAAATTAGGCATTTTGGGGTAATCAATTTACATGGTATATCTGGATCACTGTCTAACCCACTGCGATTATTCTATACATGAAGAACTCCCTAAGAAGAAGCCTGTCTTTTATACCTTCCTTGACTTTAGTGAGTTTAATTATGAATATTTTAATTTTGATCTTCAAGCAATCTCATGGGATACTACGCGGCTGTTTCAAATGAAATCCGGATTGTGATTATACTTGTTTATTTAATAACTGAATTGACAAAAAAAATGTTATCACTTTTCTATATAGTCCCCCTGCCTCTCAATACACCTTTTCCATCTGTCAACCAAAGCCTCTATTCCATCGGAGAAGAATTGTTTTGGTTTTGTGCGAAACCACTCATGCACCGCATTTTTCACGCTCTCATCATCCGGAAAACGCAGCCCACCTAAATCTCTTTTAAGAGCTCCAAACGTATGGTAATCGCTTGGTACTAGATCGGAAGAATACGGAGGATGTTCAATATCTTCTAATCTAAGTTTTTTTTATTACTGCCTTGGTTTCCATCAAGCAATACGGCCGAGCATTGTCGTGTTGGAGCAAAACACCTTTTGACAGAAATCCGAGTCGTTTTGTCCCTTATAGCTGGGCTTCAGTTTATCTTTTAATAGGTTGCAGTATGAAGCACTATTGACTGTGGTACTCTTTATCATGTAATCTTCTATACGTACTCTTTTCTTATCCTAAAACACAGGTAACATTACCTTTCTAGTCGATGGAGCAGCTTTAAATTTTTTGGGTTTTAGTAATGCTGAGTGACGCCATTCTTTTGATGATTTCTTACATTCTAGCTGAAAATGGTGAACCCTGGATTCATCACAAGTCACTATACGATTTAAATAGGCAGCTTTCTCTTTTTCATAACGTGACAGAAGAACAGTACAAGCTTCAATCCTTCTTTGTTTAACTTCAGGCGTTAATTGCCTAGGGACCCATCTTGCACAAACTTTTCGGTATTTCAACTGCTCAGAAACAATATTATGTGTAGAACGGATGCTCACATTAATTTTTGAAGCAATTTCTTTTAGTTTTATGCGTCTATTTTGTAAAATGAGCCCTTGCACAGTTCTAATGTTCTTTTCAGTGATTACACGGTTTGCTTGTCCTGGTCGCGGTGCATCTTTCACAGTTTCGGTGCCGCTTTTAAACTTTTTTGTCCATTCAAACACACTTGGACGAGTTAAACACCTAGTTCCGTACACCTTAGGCATTCTTGAATGAATTTCAGAAGGATTAACTCCTTCTGCAGTTAAAAATCTTATCGCGGAACGCATTTCTTCGCTGGTGCAACTTTGAAGTGACGCCATAGCTATCAAATGAGAAATTATATTTGTCTTTCGTTTCCAGACACTTAATAATCAATTCATGGGCTCCTTAAATGTGTGAACTAAATCATTATTTTCATTATTGGTAATAGGGAATGCATTTAACTTAGTTAAAGACGCAATCCGGATTTCATTTGAAACAGCCTCGTATTTATAGTTTTACTAATGTAAATGATAAGGTTGACTTTTTGAATAATAATGTTGGAAACTTGTTTAATGTTCATATACCTGTAAAAACAGTTAGAATTATCAAATATAAGATGCCATGGATGACTGTTAATATTAAACTAATGATCTCTCTTAGAAATAAGGCGTTGTTGAGATTCAAGCGAACAAAAAACTCGAATCATTGGGATTATTATAAATCATTGCGTAATTATGCAACTAATGCAATCAAACGTGAGAAAATAGCATATATGGAGTTTCAGCTGAATGTACCATGGTCCCAAGGTATTATGGAAAGAACTGAAAATAACTAATATTTATCAGAAACCGCAAGCTGTGGATGTTCCTCAATATCTTAGTGATGTTGATAAGATTAATAATGCATTCATTAATTCAGCTAAATCCTTTAACTTAACTAACAATGACGACCCCTTAAATTTTTATGTTAATAATCAACTTAAATACTTTCAGACTCAATTCAAATTTGACGAGGTAACGGAGTATGATGTAATGAAGGTCCTCCTTGGTATCACTACAAATGCTGTTGGGACTGATAACATTAATATAAAGATGATTAAATTTTGCTGTCCCTATTTAATACTGTATCTTACGATATTGTAAACTTTTGCATACATCATTCAACTTTTCCGGATCAGTGGAAAATTGCTAATATTATTGCCGTGCCTAAAGTTAAGATACCAACGGATTATAAAGATCTTAGACCAATTAGTATCCTCCCTTGCCTTTCTAAAGTTCTTGAAAAAATTATGACCTTGCAAATTCCACAATATGTGAATGAAATGAGGTACTTCCGGAGACTCAGTCTGGCTTTAGATCAGGTTTTAGTTGTACAACGTCATTTTTGAACATAACGGATGAAATATTTACGGTAATTGACAGCAATAAATTGTCTTTAGCAGTAATGCTCGATTATTCAAAGTTATTTGATGCAATAAGTCATGATATATGATTCAATATTCTGCATTGTATTGGTTTTGATGTAACAGCCAGAATGTTCATTAAAAATTATCTCATCCACCACTTACAAATAGTTGTATCAAACCAATTATATAAAGCGTTGCCATTAACACTTGGTGTCCCGCAGGGATCAATACTAGGACCTTTATTCTACATAATATATCCTTGCAATCAACAGAGATACCCATTATTGTAAAAAAGAAACAAACACAGTGTGAAACGAACAATCTTAATATTAAAAAAAACGTCACACACAGGTGAACCCAAAACAATAATTAAATCTAAGTTAATAGTATCCGAAAAAAAGATACTGCAAAAAGGCCTTGTACGCGCAGTATTATTTTCTTATATCTCTAAAGTTATTCGAATCAAACGTACAAGATAGAAACTGATTTAACAGGATTGCACAATAAACGGTGTCGTCTCAGGAGAGCCTCCCCCTCGGTAAATTGAATAGAACAGCTGAAGCGCGGCTTTATGATGAAAAATTGGCCCTTCAGGGGGATGTAAAGCTTGAGTCTGTAGGTGCTTCCCTCGAAACTGCTTGCTTTCGGCGGATTTTCCAATATTGCATCATACGAGGAAATTTCCCAAATCGGTACTTTAAACTATATTTTCGGAATTTTTGGGAAACCGAATATTCCCCTTTTTCGGACGTACCGTGAATGGTATAAAAGCGGCCGAACTTCAAAACCCCTACATGCTTTTTATTTCACGAGATGGGGCTAATTAATACACTTATTTGCTTCGATGGTCTAGTGATTAACACATGCATATGCCTTTAGATCTGGGGACAAGGGTTCGTATCCGACCGAAGTCGGTGGGATTTTCCTGACGGGGAGAAATCTGAAAGTGCACCTTCTGTCGGATAAGAAGCAAAGCCTTATGTCCCGTACCACTGCAATATGTAACACGTTAACAATCATTACTGGGGTTGGAATTTCTTCCAGGTAAGCATAATTCATAGTTAGAATGTACAATGGGTCAAATACGGAAACAGTGCCGAGATGCTTGGAAATCCGAGTAATGGATCTCGCCCAATCAAAACAAACAAACGATATACTTATTTTAATGTAGAGTTTTTAGACTTCCACGGTTTGTGTCTAATAAAATCAGCTCTTCGAGCTTACACCGCATCGTCTGGGAATTTATTGATGTTGACGTTTAGCTAACCGTTGCAGGTGGCATTATCAATGCGCTTTTCAATTTCTTTAGGATGTCACCAAATGAAAAATACGTTAATTAGTAGTAGTAGTAATTGTTCTATTTACCCGATATGAAATTACACTTATCTAGTGTTGTTAATTTTGCCCCCGCATGAAATTAGACTAATCTAGTAATCCTCAAATTTTATCTAAGACAGGAAACATGAACAGCAATTGGTTTTCGTTGCTTCAAATAAAATTATGAGAATCTAGGATTACCCTTCCTATTTCTTTTATTTTTTATTATTTTTTATTATTATTATATTATTATTATTATTATTTAATAACATGCTTGCAAAATTCGAGTAATGAAAAGTTGTCTGGAAACTATTAATGTAATCTGATGTATTTTTGGCCGCTAGCTTGAATTAACACTTTCATTTTTTACTATCACGTAGGAATTTTTTATAAAATTAATCTTAATATTACATGCAAATAGCTTTAAAACGTGTTATATTAAATGAATTGTTATTTAAATATCATAATAGTTATTTGTATACTTAGGCCGCGAAATCATTCTTTAACGTACCGAGAGGAAGATTGCCGCCGAGGCCGCTTGCGGCCGAGGCAAGGCAACCTCGAGGACGTTAAAGAATGACGCGGCCGCAGTATACACAACATTTTTTGTGCAATTGTGTAGAATCCTCAATAATTATTGATGAAATTTAAAAAATTATAATTTTCGGCGTAAATAGAAAGACGGGCGGCTTTCATGTTACCATGGAAATGAGATAAATAAAAAATAATTTCTAAAAACTGTCTATTCTCATGTGTCAAAATAAATATGTATGTATGTATGACATTCAGTTTAACGGCCGTCGCTATGACAGCGGCCGCGAAAGTAACTTTTACGGCCGTCGCTAATGACAGCGGCCGCGAAAGTAAATTTTACGGCCTGCATGGCGTACGCGAAGTTGTTACTTCGCGTACAATTGCACAAAATAGTAGTTTTTTTAAAACCGGCCAGAAATTAGTACTTTCCGGTTTATTTTTAGGTCAGAAAATCTCATTTTGTCGGACCGGGCCAGAAAGTTATTGTGAGAGTCCGGTAAAAGCTTTTACCGGACTCATTTTTATTTATCAATTGGTTTCTATAGTAACCGGTATTTTTTTAAACTATAAAATAACTTGACATATTTTGACGTTTAGTTGAAAAGGTGACATAATAATAATAATATGAAGTTTATGGTACAACAATGCCCGTTTTAAAAAAAATATTGTACGTAACAGGTCCCAAAAGTGCTTTTACTGGACTCGCGGGCTTGCAAGACTCGCCTGCGGCTTGCCCTGCAATTTGCCCACTCGTCCAGTAAAAGACCACTTTCGGGACTTGTTACGTAAACTACTATTACGTAACAAGTCCCGAAAGTGGTCTTTTACTGGACGAGTGGGCAAATTGCAGGGCGAGCCGCAGGCGAGTCTTGCAAGCCCGCGAGTCCAGTAAAAGCACTTTTGGGACGTGTTACGTACAATATTTTTTTTAAAACGGGCATTGTTGTACCATAAACTTCATATTATTATTATTATGTCACCTTTTCAACTAAACGTCAAAATATGTCAAGTTATTTTATAGTTTTAAAAAATACCGGTTACTATAGAAACCAATTGATAAATAAAAATGAGTCCGGTAAAAGCTTTTACCGGACTCTCACAATAACTTTCTGGCCCGGTCCGACAAAATGAGATTTTCTGACCTAAAAATAAACCGGAAAGTACTAATTTCTGGCCGGTTTTAAAAAAAAAATATTTACAACCTTCTGTAAATATTTTTGGAAGTAAGACATTGGAAAGTTTTTAATTAAAGTAATTAAAAAATAATAGACATACTATAGATAATTAAATGTTTTTGTCTTCTTCTTTTTCCTTTAAAGCTTCTTCTTGATTTTTTCTGCGAAATTGTATTCCCGGGCGATGTCTGTGCAACATCCAGCAATCATGTTGACATTCCACCTGCTCTGATACTTTCCTTCCAACTCCTTGATGTGTTGGTGGTTGCTCTTCTCGCTCTTTCCTGACAGCTCCGAGATTCTCAGGAATGTAGTCTAAATGAGAATTGAGAAAGTGCACTTTTAAGCATGCAAAATCCTGGAATTTTCGTAGCATGTCTTCCACAATGATATACAGCTGAGGCTTTGGGATTTCCTAAAAATTTGGTCACCACCTCTTTCAAAGCTTTCCACGTTTTCGTTTCAACAATTTCCTTTTCTTCGTGAAAGAGTTTATTTTCATAAGTTTCCTGATGTCCGGACAAACAAAAATAGCTTCTTTGAATTTTGCTGTAGATAATCCCGGAAATTTTGCACAAATGTATTTAAAACACTTTCCTTTTTTCGACAAAGCCTTGACAAATTGCTTCATCAATACCATCTTTATGTGAAGCGAGGGTAAAAGGGTTTTTCACTAGCAACCAACGTTTCGTGTAGTACATTTTTACTTCCAGGTTCCAATGTGACTCTTTCTGGCCATTCCTTCTTCATCCAGTGTTGCTGTCGATCTTGGCCGTCCCAATTGCACAAAAACAAGGGTATTTGGTGCATCCGCTCTGTTTTCCCAAAGTCATAGATATAATTTTAACATGACCAGAAAATACCCAACCATGATCATTCTACTTAGGTTTGCTGAGAATGAAGGCTCAATTTTCGTATCGCTCTTTCAAATGCAGAGAATGTCCTACTGGAACTGAAGTGTACTCATTCTTGTTACGGAGAAGAACAACTTTGAAACTTCTTTTTCAGGAATCAATTAACAACCTTCAATCAATGACTTCATATTTTACGTTTAATTTGCTTGTTCTTACAGTAAACTAAATCACCTTCCTCCGAAAAGCGAGGAAGAAAATAACTTCATCTATATCTAAACCGCGAGAAAAGAAGTGGCAGGTCCTAACAGTCTTTTTGTTTAGTATCCAGCCCAACAGTTCTGCAGATTCCTGGGGTTCTCAAATCTCTGACCAAGTTATTTAAATCATTTTGTGAAAACAGTTCTGGTGCGGCACGTTCTTTGAATTTGTTATCATTGAAATCTCTAATTGCTTCTATTGATTAATTATATTTAATCTCGATTACCTTAGATAACGATATACTAAGGTAATACAATTTTTAACTTAATTTGCAGATAAAAAATCTAAGTTCTGATTTTACTTCAGAAAAACTACACTAATCTAATAACTAACTATTTAATTTAGCTACATTTTTAGTACACTAATCATCATTCTTTTTAACCTAAGTACTCCTGTCACCAAATCAAGATTTTTCATTTTAAAATAGATTAATACACCCTAAGGAAATTTACGGTAATTACTGACCTTTAAGTAGTGACACATAAGTAAAAAATAATTTGCTACCTTAAATGGAAATTTATTCTTGTTACACTAAAACCTTGAGGTTTACTTTATAGAAAATAATCAAGTTAATTAATTACGTAACTCTTTTTCTATTTAATTTTAATACAAATTTCTTGATTTATTAGTTGTTAACATATCTCCATAAATATGCTAGAATTATTAAAAGTACTTCTCAAGTTATTTGTGTCAAGACTTTGAAGTATTTCTGTTTTATGCAATTTCATGGAGATCCGCTTGACTGGTTTGAATCGAGTTGTGAGTAGTTAATATTGCTATTTTACCTATTAATTTCAATTTTATGCACTACTGTAAATATCATTTAGAATTAATGTTGTTTACGAAACAGGCTCGAAGGGAAAATTGGATGATTATTTTTTATCCCTGAAACAAAACAACATTAAACTAAAATTTGGGAGCAAAGTTTCCGTTCAGGATAAACTTGAGACACTTACGCCTCCGTCTTCGGTGAAATTTGTTAAAGGAAATCTGATCGCGAAAATATAGTGCCCTCTTCCTGAAATTATCCAAGGAAAACGTATGGCTTTATAAGCTTCCTGCGTATGAATTATTGCCCATAAATACTTATCAGCCGCCACACCTACTTCATTCTCTTGTTGAACTTCTTCAAACAGTTTCTTAGAAAATCGACCTTTGCCATAAATCATCTATCATTCTCGAGGCTTCGCTTCGTTTCTAAATCTTAAAAATTCCTAAACTAGGCTAAAAATATCTGAGAACCTTGTTGAAAAGCGGTTCGAATCCTGATGTAGCAAATTCACATTTAATCTTATTTTTATTTTAGGGTTAATGTTAGTTTCTAGTTCCAAGGAAAATATAATAAGTAAAAAAAGGGTAAATTTAAAAATCTGTTTATATAAAATTGCGTATAAAAAATATAACAATAGGTAGTTTA
Source organism: Limonius californicus (assembly GCA_014611495.1). NCBI lineage: Eukaryota > Metazoa > Arthropoda > Insecta > Coleoptera > Elateridae > Limonius > Limonius californicus. The sequence goes on from JABXWE010101962.1 coordinate 15,180, forward strand.
ACATTTCTAACAATAATGGCATAAATTGAGTAAATATTATATTTTATAAATTAGCGCCTCCATGCTGGTGGGGCCCCATATGCGTATGGCAGAGGAACCGCGCGCGCTGCGAGGCCCGGAGCCGGGACTGCATGAGTAAAAGTCGCTGGAAGGGGGTGAGGTATAGGATCAGCTATCGCAGGAGCTCCTAGGCTATGGGGTAAACGAGCGGCAAGAGCATGAGGTAAGGGACCTGCAAGAGGCGCACCAAGGGCATGAGGTAAAGGAGCCGCAAGAGCATGGGGTAAGGGACCAGCAAGGGGAGCACCAAGGACATGAGGTGAAGGTCCTGCAAGAGCATGAGGTAAGGGAGCCCCAAGCGCATGGGGTAAGGGACCAGCAAGAGGAGCACCAAGGGCATGGGGTAAAGGACCTGCAAGGGCGTGTGGTAAGGTAGCTCCAAGAGCATGAGGCAAGGGACCAGCAAGGGGAGCACCAATGGCATGAGGTAAAGGACCTGCAAGGGCATGAGGTAAGGGACCAGCAAGGGGAACACCAAGGGCGTGGGCAAATGGACCTCCAAGTGCTGGTGCGGCATGAAGGAAACTAGGAGGGTGAATCGAACGTGCTTGTGGTATTACTGCTGGAAGAACTGGTGCAGGAAGAGCTAAGGGTGCTGCATGAAGAACCGGAGCTGCTGGGACTGCAAGGTGCTTGGTGAAGATGTTGACGCTAGCTGCGAATGGAGGGACGTTATATGGAACTGCTCTGGTATAACTTATAGGTGCAGCTACCGGTGCGGGTGCAAAAGCAGGACCAACAACACTGCCCTTAGTAGATGTTGCTACGAGAAGAAGAGCTGCAATAATCTGCAAAACAGTATGAAAAAGAATTCAGTAAACATTTAATGATTTATATCTCTACAAAAATCTGATTCCTTTGAACTTTTACGTGTGTTTAGGAACGGTTGGCGATTTTTATTTTACCTTTACACTAATCAAACATTTTATTTACCTACATTAATCGAGTCAAATGTTATTTATCTTCATATGAGCTTACACTAATGTGGAACATTTTTCCCTAGTTGACTTTATATTAATTTGGTGAGGTGTTACTTCTCACTGATGCCTTTAGTGGCAGTTTGATTTTTTAAATCACCGCTACACTGACATGGTAATAATTCATTTTCTTTTAAACGATTAGATGAAAATTTCGCCCAATAACTCTACTCTCGTATATTGACTTTTATCTTTTCTCATAAACGCTACACTATTTGGTGACGTGTTGTTTTTCTCCAAATGATGTTACACGAATCTGGTGACATTTTACTTCTATCGAAATAATCCTACACTACACTACGTGACAATTATTTTACTCTCATTTTTATTAAATTCTTTAAGAAAGTTTGGCAATTTTTTCTACCCTAAACAGATTTATACTAAGCTGTTGCAGATAGATTACTTTAATTTAATTCTATAAATTTGCAAACAGATACACAAGAAAATGTTACCTTTAGAAGCGACATATTTCCAGTTCTTCCTTCACTTAATATAAAAACAAATAAATTTATAGATAACCTTGCGGATTAATTGATTTAAATCAAACTGTACTCGGTCAAGGTGCTTCCTAGGTATTTATAGTGAAAGACTTACCCCCGAAATTTGTCAGTGGTTAGGAAGTGAAGAGAAAATCGGAGGTGTTGTCGGTAACGACGTGACTTCCATGCATGAAATGTCGTCTGTTTTACTTGAACGTGATCGATATCGAGCCTTTACAATTTCCGGGCTTGTTATCCAATTTGTTGCATATTGGAGCGTGGATCGTAATAAGAGTCTAACACAATTCGTAACTGTCAACAACGTTATACTGTCAATGTTTACATTGTCCAGAGGTTTGCGTAAATGAACTATGGAAAAAAAAATCAACGCGTTCTTGAAATCTGCTATTCAAAATGAATGGTTCTAATGATCATCATGTGTAAAAAAAGCTGATTAAGTTAATAACCTTATCATTCGTTTTTGTTAACAAGGACGCGAAAACATCTTCAGACTGGAATTAAACACAGTAAGGGCTAAGTAGTTTCACTCAAGAGGAGGCCACTCAGGGAAGCTTAATTAAGGAAGCTAATGAAAAGTCTGGTTTAACTTTCTGTCCAAAATAAATTAATTTAATGTGTTGAGGGTCCTTATATATCGCTGTATTAATGTTATTTTTAAAAAAGCAGCTATAAATGTTTTGCCATTAAAACGTTTATTTTCGATAAATCTGACTTAGAACTAAAGAAAAAATATACTTAAATATGTAAAGGACTGTTTTGTTATGCATATTCTTAACTAAAATTGTATATCTCGCTATAATTGTTCCACCGTTTGAAAAATATCTATTATTTGAATGTATCTAATTATTATTTTATTTTAATGCCTATAGCTCCATCTATACAAGAACTGTTGAACCTGTTACTCAATTTTTTATATCAATTATGTTGATTATTTTCCTAGCTTGTTTATGAAAAATTTATACTTCTTGTTAATATAGCAGTACTCGTCTCTCGATTTTCTTAATGCAGCTTTCCTGGAGGCAGTATACGGGTTTGGAAAAAGCTTTCACACACTTATCAGATTAATTTAATCAATTTCTACTGAATTTAAAGCAATAATTTAAAAGTTCTTGCAACTTATTAAACCAGCTGTTAAATGTGTTGCCTGACCTCCATTTCCTAGAAGTAGAATTAATCACGAATGTTTGGTAACATAATTCCGAAGCATTACTATTCCCTTTAATAAAAAAAACGTATTGGTGTAGTTGCATAAAGCACTTTATTTGCATATGAAACTTTCCATCGTGCGGCATTGTAATCTCGTTACGTAAAATTGTGATCCTCAATATGCTTAAGCGCATATTGCACCTATATAGTTTCAATTAATTCCGAACACGCGCGATTACACAAATTAAACGTGCCATCATTGCTCTACACTTAACACTGTAATGAGAGCAAGTAGTGAGGACAATTTTTTTAGTATATAAACCCCCAATTTAGTTGGGAATGATAGAACACCAGATTAGTTGAAAGAGTTAACATTTGCGGTCATCCCTTGTGTAAAAGCAACTCTGCAATTTTCAAAATGTACAAAACTGTAAGTAATTTTGAAAATGATTTTTTAAACTATCCCGAGGCGGAAATTAGGATAAAACATAAAATTTATTGAGACTGTCATTTCAAATTTCTTGGTCTAATTAGTTAATTGAAGGATTCAATTTCAAGCTTCGAATTCATTAGCGATTTAATTATTTGTATATTTATATCTAATTTTTGTAATTATAGTATTAAAATACACAAATTTAAATAAAAATATTGATTAATAAAGCTTACAGCTTACAGCTGACAGTTTCGTATTGTTAAATCGGCATAACGTATTGCGTAAACAATGACGTTATATATACTTGTAACTTTTATTTTAATATATAACTAGTTATTTGAAAATTTACATCTAATTTTCTTAATTATGGTCATAAAATGCGTAATAGTTACGAATTCATATGACGCGCATTGACTAAGTTTGACTAGTTTACGTGAAGATTATCAACAATTTAAGTATATTTACTGAAAATCTGTTAAATCTTATCCAGGTGATTGTATTCGTTGCCATCGCCATCTTCGGCACCATCGCCAACCCCAAAGCCAAGGCAGGAGTACTTGCAGCTTACGCAGCAGCCCCGGTGTTGGCCCCTGCAGTTGCCCCCGCAGTTGTCACAGCCCAAAGTTCTCAAGTGATTGCCCGCAATTATAACGCTCTTGCCGCTCCTCTTGTCGCTGCCGCCGCCCCCTTGGCCGTTGCCGCTCCGTTGCGTGCCGCCCCATACGTCGGCGCGCCTGTTGCAGCTTCTTACGCCGCTTCTCTTGCAGCTCCCTACGCCGCTCATGTTGCAGCTCCCTACGCCGCTCCTGTCGCAGCTCCTTACGCCGCTCCTGTTGCAGCTCCATATGTTGCTGCACCATATGCAGCTCCTTATGTTGCTCCTTATGCTGCCCCCTATGCAGCCGCTGCATACGCCGCTGCTCCATACCTGGGTGCTCCACTTGTAGGTCGTACAGCTCCTCTTGTTGCAGCTCCAGGAGCAGTTGTCGTTTAATGTATTTAATTTGTACAAATTGTATTCAAACGGTTTTATTGGTGAAAAATTTGTTTCTTAATTAATAAAGCAATAAATTATGGTCACTCTAGTTTTTGTCTCATAATGTCTTCTTGTAGAATCCAGATCATGATGATAGATGGTGAGTTTTACAACTAAAGTAGTTGATAGTGGTAACACGACGACTGCGATATCTACAATCTACAGTTGTAAAATTATGGGTCTGCGTTTTGGTGCTTATTTATAATGCAGTAGATTGATCTTAAAGTGTCAATTCACAAACTTCAGAATGTCTTTTTTGATCCACTACTACGTTACATTACACATAAGAACACTTAACTTGTCACTAACGTCACAAGTTAGGTTAGATCATGTTTTCCTTTTTATTTCTTCGTCTTATTATGATTGAAAACCTTTATAGCTACCTCTACGACTACCTTTCCTAACCTATAGCTACGCTACATAATTTGTCATAGATCATCTCGACCCTATTTATTGTATGTATGTACTACGGGTATAGTTAGATTAACGGGTAAACCTAGGATTATCCGGGTAAACTGCGTTCTACCCACGAGACATGGGTAAAGTCCGAATTACACGGGTAAACCGCATTCTACCCGCAGGCGCTTGGTTAGGTAAAGTTAGGTTAGGTTACGTTAGGTTAGGTTAGGTTCGGACTCATGTCTCGTGGGTATTACGCAGTTTACCCGGGCAATCCTAGGTTTACCCATTAATTTAACTTTACCCGTAACATATATACATATAAATACTCTAGTCTAGTGTAATAGAAACATAGAATTTATTATAACAGCAAATTGCAATGTTTTACATTTTTAAACAAGTCCATTACCTCATTTAAGTCCTTGTTATTTGAAAACTCCCGCTCAATATTTAAAATGGCCAAATCAGACAGCCTCGTTTCAGCCATTGTAGATCTTAAATATGACTTTATTTGTTTCAATATACTAAAGCTGCGCTGCTGATTGGTAGCGTCAAAAATATTTTGTACAAAGTATTTAAATTTTTAAAACTATCTGTCATATTATTAATATACATATAATTTAGAACTTGGTTTATTTTAAGGTTTTCCTGTTTTGAGATAAAAATTTGTGTGTACAGATTTCTAAACAGCTTGTATTCATCAACAGTGCTGCTCATGTCGTCTAAATCTTCTTCGTAAGCTAATGCCAAATCCATTACTGCTTTTATGCTGTTTTCTTCGTAAAAATTGACGGGCTTGAGACATGAAAATCTTAAAACATTGTCTTGAGTCTTCAATGGGCTTATATCTTGCGCTTTCGTCAAAGTGTTTCTTCTGACTTCTTACTCGAGGTTTCTCATAAACTATTGAAATGTCGCATTGTTCGGCTAGCAATTTAGCTTTATTTTCAATAATCAAAAATTCTTCATCGCATCGTAAATTTGCTAATTCATTTTGAACAGTTTTGACATTTGCAGACGCTGTTGTCAAATTTAAATCAACTTCTTGTAAATATTTGGCACAAACATCAATTTTTGTCAAAATATCTTTCCAAAATATTAATAATATCAGAAATTCAAAATTGCTGATCTGATTCAATAAACCCATGCTTTGTGTTTATTGTAGACAGAATTGCTGATAAACTTTGAATAATTGCAATTAAAGCATGTTTATGACTATACCAGCGAGTATCCGACAGACGTTTTAATGTTAATTTTGATTTTACATTTGCAACCTCTTATCTCTGTTCTTTCTTTAACAAATCTAAACGAGGTAAACTACTTGTTAAAAACGCGTTTATTGTTTCCAAATTGCCAAAAAAAATTTTACTTTTAGGCACGACGAAATAGCGTCGATAAGAACTAAATTTAAATTATGCGCTAAACAATGAATATAAACGGCATTTGGCTGTTTTTAAGATGTGATAAACTCTAAAAAATTTCCTCTATTGCCACCATTATCAGAATTATTAAAGTTTTCCAGATGACCTCGCAGTGGTAAACCCTGCCGGGCCAGAAATAAAATACAATCTAATATAATAGATACTACTTTTCTGTTTCGTTCTCGTTCTTCTTTCATTGCACTTAACTGCTCATTAGGTACAGTTTTATCCTTATTAATTCGACAAGCAGTAAGAAATAGTGTATTTAAGAATAAGTACTGTGAGAAGGAGCAGTTATTTCTAAAGCAGTACCAGAAGTAGATGGTTCAGGTTCAAAATCGGATAGTTTTGCTATTTTAAATAGTTTTGCCGAAGGACTACCAAATTCGTGATCAAGATCGATTTTAGCGGGATCCGAGGTTAGCGATAAAATATAGGTACTTTCTGTTTTCGAATGAATACCTGCACTCGATGTATTTAATTCATCTGGGCGCCCGGTGCTGAAAATCAGGTCATAGTCACAGTTACTAACAGATCTTACATGCTATTTTTAAAAATACCTACCTATTGTGAAATGCAGCTCGTATATCTAGAGTTCCTGCGGCCGCTCTTTTATATGCATTTAATTTTTTGCGTGCCCCACCACACAATTTTAATTTCCTTTTTCTTTTCATTTCCATGATTTACAGGTAATTAAGAGTTCAATTAAAAATTCACAAAATCACAATTAACCAGAAGAAGAACACGTCATTCGCCAAGCACAATTAGCAAACTAACTAAACTTAAGATGCAAAATAAGCTCTCTCTCTCTCTTAGCTCTCGTTTAATTTTCATAGAATTGAGAGACCCAAACACCCGATTCCGCCGCGTCGATGCTGAGTTTTAAGCTTTATCTTTAACTGATGTGATTTTGTTTGGGTTTAAGTGTGGTAAATTTCTACATCTGTGTGGCCGTTAACTACGTTTAGAAAAAGACAGACAAATTGTATTTACAGTAAATGGCCCAAGGCCTCTTGTGGTAGGTATTCTATTCTATTATTCTAAATTTCAAATTTTGTACAAGATTATTCAAAAAGTCGCCGAAGGCACCAAACACGCGAGGCATCGGGTTTGAGGACCCGGAAAACCCCCACTGCCACTGCAGTGTTAAGATATCTTTTGCTACTTGATATATTAAATAAGCTTTTCTCTATTTTCATAGTACTTACGCTTCTTCAATCTATCTTCTTACTATCGTTCTTTTAAATATCTATTTACCTGAATAACCTCGCATTAATCCCAAATTAACGAGGGAATGTCTAGAAGAACGTAGTTCAGCTCATATGGATGCCAGGGCACACGGTAGTAGAGGGAAACGAAAAAGCAGATTCCCTCGCGAAAATCGATGTATCTATCCCGTTTATAGGGCCAGAACCTGTATGTGGTATACCCAAACAAAGCATAAGAACGGCAGTAAAAATGTGGACCATCACACAACACATCTCTCGCTGGGAGGCGGTACAGGGACAAAAACTGGGGTAGGAAATAGTTGGAACACCTTCTCGCAGACTAACAACTGACGTCCTCCATCTAGGACGAATTCAGATTAGACGGTTGGTAAGACTTATAACAGGGCACTGCCACCTGCGAAAACACCTTCACATAATCGGTGTATACAGAGGAGACACATTCTTTAGACTATGTGAAGAAGAGAACGAAACAGCCTCACACATAATATTCGACTGTCCAGCACTTTACCGCAAGAAACAGCAACTATTCGGGAGAAGGCTTCGTGAAACAACCTCCACCCATGATAACCTCGTAAAAAATATCCTGCAACTTGTCGAGGGCACAGATCTACTTTGAAAGGATCGGCAGCGCACAAAAGACCATAGAGTCGAAGTGCAAACCGGGCTAGCTAACCCACTTCAAAACCCTACTATTAATCAATCAATCAATCAATCTTACAGATTAAGTAGAATTAAGAAAGTTTTTCCTCTAACATTTTCTTGTATCTCTAATATTACCTAATGAGAAATCAACTACCTTGCATAGGTAGGTTTTCGTATTGAATATGTTAGTGTGGCTGATAGAAAAAAATGTCTATTTGTTTGGAGACTTCGGACAACATCTTAAAAGAACAAATTGAAGAAAAAAAAGGGTAACTACGAACCACGATTAAGATACATTTTTGAAGACACAGACGTTCTGTTTGAAATTAATTTTGGTCAGAATAAGGAGAAGTTTCACTAGGAGCTTCCCTAAAAATTACTAAAAAGGAAAGTTAGGGTATTACTACGTACTGCCTTTTTATGTGCCCACCTTGTGAGTTTTCCCGGTGACCTGTTTTACGAAATCTGATGTTTTCCATGATCCACTTTAAACTTTGTTAGCGTTGTAGCATTACCGCGTGCAAATGTACTGGGAGTTCTTGGGCGGACGTACTGAATACAATAAATAACCAAAATGCTAAATACAAAAATATATTAAATCTCGTGTAACATAAGTGACAGTGTGCTATCCACCCTTGGGGCAAAGAGAAATAGACATTGAGTACTTTTAATTCTTTCCAAAAAATCAATTTACATGGAAAATTAAAGATTCTACTTATTGTTAATTTTGGGATACTCAATTACTTACATATTATATTGTATGTGAGTCGTAGCCAATACTTGTAATAACTGTAAAAAGTAATATAATTCTATGTACTTTTGTAAATAAAAGCACACATTCAGTGTATGGATACTATTTCAAAATTAGTTATTTCTGAATAAATATATAAATAAGACCCGCAAAAATGAGAAATAATAAATAAAATTATTTTACTAGCATGTAATTATTAAAATATATTTTTACAGAAGAAAATGCTTACAGAACATAAGTAATTTTCATTCTTTAACTTTTTTTTAACTCAGGCGGGTGGTTCTTGTTAAATTTTTATATTTAAATTAAATATTTTATCAAAATTACAACACATTTGTAATATTGTCGATGCACACATATAAGCAAGTAGGGAATATTTTTATGGTAAGGTATAGAAAAAGTTTTTTGCTCAGTTTTCAATTTAATAATAGCTCAATAATAGTGGTCCTTTACACTTTCCAAGTAAGCATTTTCTATTCCTTTATTTATTCTTTGCTAAATTTAATGCTACCGAATGAATGATACTGGTCAAAAATATGTTGTTTGTATAAATGTTAGTTTGGTTGCCTGTTTATATACTCTAAAATGTGATGAATTTAGCTTAGGTTATTCTCTACATTGAATTTTCATCGCCAGAATTATGTTATTAGCAGCAAAATCTGTTGGCAATCGTAGATGAACTGATTAAGTACCGAGTATAATACTCTGGAAATATTCATTTTTCACGAAAATTTTATCGTACACGAAATATTTGCTGTGTTACTTGATTAGTATCGCAGCATTTCGCCACGAATATGGGGTGCCGGATGCAAGCATGGGGAAAGGTAACCCGATATAAAGTAAGTGAATAATGTTTATTTTCAATGTTTGACTTATTAATATCGCAATGACACACTTTTGCCGAGGAATTCAATACCGTAATTTATATTTACGTTTGCTAATTTGATTATTAACAAAAATACTTTTACTCGAGAATTTCTTGCCTGTGTACGATAAACAAACAGAAATAACATGTTATTAATTTTTTTAGGACGATGCCCTAGGGAAAGTAAACAGAATACAAAAAATAACCCGAATGAAAATATGAAGCAGTAGTAACGAACTAAAACTGCAATTTACGTGTAATTTCCAGAGTAAATACCCGATAATCACATAGTGGTTGCCATTGAACCCGGGAAAATGTATTAGGTATACTGTTCGTCCTTGATTTAGCAGCAAGGTTCCTCCTTATTTTCTGTTTTATTACTTTTAATGACATCTTTGCTTGAGTTTCGACTTCGGCCGGATTTTCGTCTTTGTGCAGTAATTTGTGCACACAAAGGAATAGTCACACAATTATTATCGTCCTTTGAAAGCGTATTCTGGGCGGAATGAATAGAGGAAACGAAGTTTTGGTCGATGACTCTCTGTTATTAGATTGTAACCTATTTATGTTAGAACAATACGTTTTTGTAGTTAATTTACATTGAAAAAGATATCACTTTTACTGAAAATTTATTAAATCGAAAATCAAGAACACACATTTTAATCAGAACTACAAGAAATTAAATTAATGTCGAATGCTCTGCGTTTCGGCGCCACGAGTTCATCTTCAGTAGTAGTAGGATCCGTAAGTGTAGGCGTAGGGTGCGGAGTAGTAGCTCTTATAGTAAGGGGCGTAGGAGGTGTAAGCCAGGGGGCTTCCGTAGATATAGTTGGATGAGTAAGCCAATGGTGAAGTGTAAGCCAGGGGCGCAGCGAGTGGGGCAGCGATCAAACCGGGCTTCGCTTCGGCTGCTACGAAGGCCATGATGCAAGCGAAAACGAACTGTAATAATAATTAAAAGAATTAATTCATAATAAAGATAATTACTACTCTACTATTTTGCCGGTGAATACCTACTAATAATTTTAAACCATGTTGTAGTTTAGTAACAGTGGTAAGAAACATTTTTAAAAAGAATTAAAACGTATAAAAACTACAGAAGCTGATATCCCATGCATTTTCCAAGGCGCTTTATGTTATGTTTGAAATATGTGGAAATCGATAAGATATAGCACTAATTTATATTTCCTGTTCTTAAATGTTATCGTTTCTATATCGGGTTTGCCATTCCTATGATTGCAAAACTCGAGAAAATATGAAAACTAATAATAAAAACTTATCATAAATACCAAATTCTTCCAGGACAGATAGATATGATTTTGCAACACTTTGTATATTAATGGCAAGACAATTCAAAAATTCGAGAAAATGTGGAAAGAAGCATAATATTTCGTTTTTGAATTCTTTTTATCGCGGCCGGTACTAATAATTTAGGAATACCCTGTAGGTTATTGATAAGACAAAGACTCCAATATAATACAAAATTTAAATGCAACTATAAAAAAATAAGAAATAAATATTCAAATTTTGGCAATTTGTAAGCAAATGGATGTTTGTTAATTATTTTGTTGTACACTGTATATTACTAATAAATGGGCAACCCCAGAAGCGAAAACATGTGAGAAGCTTGTATTAAAAAGATTTTATAAATGGATTCAATAGTGTTGAGTTACATGTTAAAAAATACAATTTTTTATAAATTCTAACAATGCCACAGAGCTAACCTTTTATGTAATTTAAAAAATACTCTACGGTTCAGATCTTCCTAATGCAGAGGCCCCATTAGCCGATTTAATTAAATAAATATTAAAATTAAATTTGAAACAATATAATTCATAGAATTTCAAAATTTCAAAAGTCTCTGGTCCAAAAATGATTACTTAAACAGCGTAACTCAAAACAGTATATCTGGTCACACTACTAGTCTTATGATTGTCAACACCATTTTTATTTATTATTTAAACAATAACTTTTAAAGAATTGGTTATACATTAAAGAACCTCAAAAGTTAGCGTTTTGAATTTAGAAAAAATAATAGGGAAAAAAGTTATCAATACATGAGGACATTAAAATGCGTATATTCATCGAAATATTGACTTTACAAATTCTAATGATCACAGTGCCCTCAGACGTAGTTTTTACGGTGATACATCAACTTAAACTTTCCAGAAACAAAACTTTAAAAATACAAAACTCGCTTACCAACTTGAACATTTTGATATAGGGCTTGTGTTGTCTTCTGCAGAGACGAACTGAACAAATCTATGCCAGGCATAGCCCTACTTGCATTATATAGGGGCACCCGAGTGATTTGCAGGAAGGGGGCACATTTCGATTTGGGGTGGTCAAGGTTTCCCGGCTGCAATTATAAAAATAATAACAAAAATTGTGCGTGAGTGACGCCGTCGTCAGGTTCTGGGAGAGACGTCTCTACCACTTTTTCATTGCCAACTTGTTAAGAATGTAAAAATGCATCAGGAAAGGTTTGCTGCGTGCAATAATAATTCTTTGTGTGTTTGTCTGCACATTTAGTATTTCAGGTTTTTGCACGAACCAGCTGCAAAATTGACATATGAATTGCGGATTCTTTGTGCAACCAAGCCTTAAAGAAAGTTGAAAACCAAAAATAATTTCTTTTATTGATTTTTTTAAATCAAATTCTGCAAATAGAAATTGGTCTGAAACTTTGTAGATGTAATTGTTATGTTTCACTGTAATTTAAAAAAATAATTCCAATCATTTCTATTCGATTGCCTTAATTATAATTGGAGTCAAGGTTTTTGTTGTCCTTGGTCAAGGGACGCGTCCGATAATAAGAAATCCTCATTAGTAGTCCGTTTTGCTATTAGGTTACACTTAATAAACTCATCGTATTAATTAGACGAGCACATTTGCTAACAGTTTGCCTGCTCACGTTTTCTCGTTTTGTAAGGTTGTTGCATCGCTATCACGTAACAGTGCCTATGTTAAACGTTTCGTTATTGGAAAGCCTCTGATTCATAGGCTGTTTCAGAAATTGAGCACCAACTCTGTAAGGGCAACTCTAGACACGTAAGACAGAAAATATTTTAATTTTATATGAAACAGATTCGGTAACAGCCTATAAAAGGGTAAGTTATGACACCTTGCTGGTAAGCATTGCACAACACATTACGCTTCAATCTAAGAAACCCGATGCTTCGTCTAAGGTGTGATAAGATACGTAGTTGAGCTTAATCCGTTTAATAAATTAGCTTTAGTCCTAGAATAATCTCCAAGTTGTAAGAACGATTTTTTATGTACTCCAAAGTTCCGTTGTACAAACAAATAAATAGTTTTTAAAAACCTTATTAGAAGGGTTTAAATTCTAACTTGCTAGTGAATTCCATTGCTACTACAACAACCACAGTTTATAAAAATGAGGGAAACGGTTCGATTGGACTTTCCTTTACTTGCAATTATCTGCATATTTACGAAAGTATACAGTGTGTCCTAAATTTGAAGCACTTGTGACTAGACTATGGGAAACTTGTACTTCTGACAATACCTTTACCATTACCATACCAGACTTTTGCTGTATTTTCATTATTTATTGATTAATTAAAAGAATGAAATTCTGGTGCTTGTTATTCAATTTCTCTGAAAATGACCAGTGCTGGCAAATTTTAAATAGAGCACCTTATATGGTTTTATAATATTGAAATCTGGATAAAACTTTTTAAACATAAACATAAATAATAGGTGTTTGAGTATATCAGCTCATAAAATTCTCAAAAATTACGAGGAAGCCGCTCAGACAAACTACGGCAAAAAAAAATTTTTTGTTGTCTATGCGTTCTGCTATCATCCCAATGTAAAAAATATTCTGTGTAGTTTTTAAGCAATATTTTGGCGGATATCTCAAGATTTGTAGCAGTTCGCTAGTATCGCAGTAATTTTAGCGTGAGCTACTTATATGCATGTTTATTGAATGCATAACATTTTAATTAGGCTAAAGATTGTATTAATTAGGCTCGTAGATTTTGAATAACCAAATCTCCAAATAGAAATGTTCTAAAAATCGTAATGGCTTTAATATTTAATTTAGACCGTTCCGAAAAAGCATATCTTTAAAAGTCAAATGTTTTATTTTATGTATATTTCGCGATTCTTTCAACATCCTGTGTAGCCACGAACAATTTTCAAAACACCTTATATGCGTAGAAAACACTGGTTTGTGTTTGCTAATTTAGAACGAAATTTGTTTTTGAGTTTGCAATTCTTTTCCGGGTTAGGTTTAATGTGAGGTTCCTAAGTTAAATCGAAATATAATTACATTTACAAAATAAATAAGAGGAATATTGGCCCGCTCTTTCTCATACATCTATTTATAATATTTACACAGTTTGGTTGTATGTAGTGGAAATTTCTGCATTTGAGTTTACGCTTCTAGCTGTAGCTATATATTAATAAACTTATAGTGAATTCGTATCACTTCCAGTATAACCGGAAGTATTATCAATTTTTCATTCTAACTCTAGAATTACGTAAAATAGATTATATTACTACTAAACTACTAAAACGATCGTGTAGCTAGTTATTAATAATAAAGGTTTTTATAAAATACATAGATTGCTTCAGCGCTGCCACCAATTAACAGAAAATAGTATTGTATTTTATTGCATCGTATTTTGATCAAGCAAGATCTACCACGCGATTTTCTAAGCATCTCTAAGCACTGAAGCCATCATTGGCTTATTGTACACCCTAACTAAGAATTTTGTCTAACAGTATTGAATATATAATTCAATATTTCAATAATTGCGGCATTACGTCGGTTTGGAAGCGTTTATATTCTAAAAGAATTTTTTGTAAACTATTTCGAATTTTTGAAGCTTATTTCAAAAGTGAATAATGTACGAAATTGATTCAATAATCGATAATATTATTATATGGTAGTTGGTGGTGGCCACTTTCAACGTTTAATAAAATAGCCTGACCGTAATATTCCAAACGCATTCTAAACTCTAAAATGCCATTTTTCAGAAACGAATCAACAGAATTCCAAAAACACTTTAAGATTGTACAAAGAACAGAAAACTTTTCATTTAATAAATAAATTTAATAAACTACAGACGTTCTGATTTATATCGTTTGGTAATTAGTTTTACTTGATTAATACATCCATCTAAGGTGTTTTCAGCAAAATGAAGCAGTTACACATAACTATCAAGACACATAACATTACAGCGGTTTATTTTAACAAATGAATCTATTGGATTGTCTCCACCTCTTGCGGATTTAAGCCTTTAGATTTCTTTTTGTAGGGACTTCGGTGGGGAAGTGCGAGTACGGGCTGCCAGCCGAGGTCACAGTGAAATGCGGTCGATCGGCCACGTGTACGAACCCCATCTGAGGCGACCGTATTTCACTTAGTTAAGTTTAAGGTTCATATTGCATGAATGGATAGTATGTAAGGGACGCCCGCACCCCCCTGAAGTAATGCGAAAACAGTTCTGTGTGGGGGGGGGGGCACGGTAGTATGAACGAGTGGCATAATAGTCAATAAATTTCAGTTGGCGTTGTGATAACTTACAAAATATGAAATATTTTTGAAACAGTTCAAACAACAATTGAATAACAATTTATTACAAGTTAAAATTGTATTACAACAAAAAATATTTCGTCGTTGTCCAATGCATTTAAGGAATTTATTATGCAATGATTTGGTAATTTTTAGAACGACCATACCATTAATTGAGATACTGGAGATCCTAATCAGTAATCATTCGACATTTTTATAACTTCCCCTCCTAAATTTTCATTTTCACGTAATCCCGTACAGAGTTATAAGTCAAAATAAATCAGCAGAAAGCGAAAAAAACAGTGCGTACGGGAAATGTTTACGAGGATATCCGAAGGCTCGGCTCCACACCCGGTTGCTACGTCAGCCGTGTCTAAGGTAGTTAGTGACGTGGCGCACTAACCCAGAGGGACCGACGCTTTAGGGTAGCAGCGGGTAAGCGTAGGTTTCGGTCATCGATCCAAATGATGTCCGCACGCATCGTTGGTTACCTTTGAATACTGTTTGACCAGTACTCGCATTTTTCCACCACGCAGGTCTCAGCTGAAGGTGGAACTCATCTCATCTAATGGGTAAATTTCTTTTGCAATCGTCTATCACCAAATGCTTCGTTTAATAAATGTTAATTTGACTGACATTGGGGATGTGCTCCAATTCGTGGAAAAACACGATTTATTAATCAAAAGCCACTAATCAAGAAATAGTGTGTATCTAAACAATAGACATTACAAATTTGCTAAACTTCTATATGTTCCATAACGGAAGTACTTACTTTTGTTATAATTGAACCTATTGAGTATAACTTCTAAAATTTCAATTTTAAGATAATATTCAATTAAACATATTTCGTTAAAATAAATTGTTTAGGAAATATGAGAAAATGTTATTCCATTCAAAACCTTTTTTTTCTCACTCATTCATACTACCGTTCCCCCCCTCCCCCAGAACCGCTTTCGCATTACTTCAGGGGGGTGGGGCGTCCCTTACATACTAACCATTCATGCAACATGCACCCTAAACTTAACTAAGCAAATGCGGTCGCCCCAGTCGGGATTCGATCGCCCCAACGGAGCAACTGCATTTAATGTGCCCTCGAGTGGCCAATGCGTTCTCGCACTAGACCACCGCGGTCCCTAATTCAAAACCTGCTATTATTGCGAATAATTCGAAAAGCTGATGCTTGATGATGGTCTGTTTTTCTGTTTCCCGCTCGTAATTTGCATAAAAATCTCTAAAATTTGCTCATTTATAATAATAATAAGAGGTAATGTTTTATAAACATAACTTTAATTATTTAATATTTTATTTATTTATTAATAATATTTGTTTTTTGTTTTCTTGATTGCTAGATTTAAGATCATTTAAAAACAGTTTAAAATTTTTTTTAGAATTAAATGAATAATGCCGTTACAATCCCAAATTTTGTCATTTCTAATATTCATTCTTGTATTTTATTCCTTAAATTATTTAATAATTTAAAAATAGGCATAGGGTGCGGCATAACTTGCGTAGGCGTAGGGTGCAGGATAGGCGTAGTTGGCCGTGTATGCTAAGGGGGCAGTGTAGGTGGCGTAAGTGAGGGGGGTGGCAACAAGTCCTGTTTTGACAGTATCTGCAGGGGTGCCAATGTTTGTAGAATATGCAGTGAGGGAAGCCAAAAGTCCTGGTTTGGCTTCAGCGGTGGCTATCGCCAAAATTACGGCAAAGACGAACTGGAAAGAGTTTAAAAATCAATATTTTATGATTAGTAATTGAAGTTGGTTAATTTTATGATATTAGTTGTAAGGAAAGTAATTTCAATAATATCATATTTTTCAAAAATTCTTAAATCATCTTACCAGTTTAAGCATTTTGGTATTTCTTAGTTCTGCTATCCGTTGACACTCAAAAATATTGGTTTTGTGCACCTTTTATAACTAATTTTTTATTAATTTTTCATGAAATTGTAAAACAGGTGATGAGTTTGCAGTTTCCATAAAACCATTATAATTTTATCCCAGCACTATTAATTATTCATAGTTCTAAAAATTCTTGAACACTCCTTCCTTTATTTTCAAAAACAAAAATTTTAGAGCCATGCTCAACATTTCTTTGTACATTTTTTCGGTACCTTCTGCGCGTTTTTCAAACTCTATGGACACCTCACGTGGGCCAATAAAGGCGGGTGTGGTGGCCATACCCGCCAAGGTCGGACACACAGACCTGTTTTTAATGGTTCAGGAAATACAAGAAAAATCAAGTGCAAGGCCGGTGGCTACACAAATTGTCTATATTGCTTAGTCGGTAATATTTTTATTTATTTATTTTGAAGAGCCAAAGTCTTTCGCCGTCACTGAACTTGAGAAATTGTTTACCTTATGCTGGCTTTCATTTTTTCCTTAATATTTATATTCAAACGTCCACGAAGATTTTTAAAAACTATCAAGCTGTCTGCTGGAACGACATTAAATATGTTTTTGCTGTCATATTTCAGATACTTTTCTAAAACTTCCTAAACTTGAGCATGGAATCATAGAGCGTTCTAGTCCAAATAGAATGCTCTTTTTCAAAACTCTCTAGTTTAAAAAATGAGACCTCAGCAATTTTTTAAATATTACGCTCGATTATTCAAAAACCTATTATCAGATCTCCATATAATTATGTGAGAAAGTATTTTACATAGTAGTATTTTATGCGCAAATATATAACAATCACTAAGAAAAAAACATTGGAAAATTGGACATATTAACAATGAAGGCAGTGGAGTTTCGTACAAAAGTCCAAAACAGAGTTCTTTGTAATCTAGAATCAATGGCAATTTTCAGTTGGTACTCAGATAAAAAAATAAATAAATAAACTGCAACACTATGTTACGGGCCAAACGAGCTTTTTCGTCGACCTGCAACAGGATAGGTAGAAAAAGGCCTACAGCTTAGCTCAGAGGAGTAGGGGCGATTCACGGAAACCGCTTACGGGAAGGAAATCTTCCTAGTTGTGTAGAGGGTAGGTCAAAATTAACGGGCGCCACCTTCTAAATTACAGCAGATTACCAGTTCTCGTGTAAGGACGAGAAGCCAGCAGCTTATGGGAATCGGACTCACCTTTATTGTGCTTCCTCCTGCATGTAAAGCTTGTAAAGTTCATGGACGCAAAGATAAAAATACAAAAAAATAAAAGATGTGGTAAATTTCAATACAAATATAATTCAACTTATTATAGTTTACTGACATGATACAAAAATTATAACGATTACATGGCAAACGGTACCATTTATGGTTCAATAATGCAAGATTTTGTTGGAACGTTCGAACTAAAAAAGGCTCGCCGTCAGTGGTTGCGATATTTAATTTCTTAGAAAACATCTACGCAACCAGTGGCGTCGGAATTTACAATTTAAAACACTTTATGAATACACTTTACTCATCCAAAAGAAGAAAGAACAACTGCTGACTGAAGGTCGCTTTATGTCGTACTTTAAAAAAAAGGTTCAACACTCGAAACTTGAAGATTAACTCGGAAAAAGTTTTCACCATACAATTAGAATTTCTGCTACCTTAGTGTTGTTCGGTAGGCAGCAGAAAGAGGCACAACTGAGGTGTTCCTAAGATCTTCAGGAAGCGAGAAAAATTAGCTGATACGCCCCTGAAGATTGGATCGCTTCTGACAGGGCTTTTTCGACGTCGAGAGAGAAGAGGCGGGGATTTCAGATGTCGATATCTCGTAAATCGAAAATTCTTTTGCCTAACGCAAAAATACGAAACGATAACTTGTAACGTTCCGATTTTGTACGCCTCATTGTTTTGCTTTAGATTTTCATTTTCGCAATTTGGGTTGCATATATTTTGAATATTTGGATTTATTTGAATTTCGAACTCGTAACTTTTCGAGTTGCATTCGGTTAACTTTTACTTGCTGGTCGTATGCTACGCGGATCGGGAAAGTTAGTTGAGAAATCCTCGTGGTAGTGCACGCTTCTTCGGTTCTAGTTAGCTTTTGTAAGCTAGGAATGGATCTCCCAATTTAAGACCGTAGTTGTTAAAGGAATTTTTCCATATGCCGTCGTTCCTTGGGATTGTTTGCCCTCTTTGGTGGAACGCTAGGACGTGTATGAGAGTTAATTTTCCTGGGGTTTTTGCCCAATTTGATTGTGCCATTGACCTAGAGGTTCCCTATCGCCGAAATGTCATCGTTCGGTAAGAATGAAATTTAAGCTTTTGTTTGTTTGTTATTGCAATTTTCCTTGAATTTGTTTAGGCGTCTTTTCCCGTATGGACTTCCTACCGTTTGGAAATTATTCCCGCTCGAGTTTTGAACATTGCATTTGGATTTATTTTGCATTCATCTTGTTCAATATGAAGCAGATGAGGTCTGGCGAACGTTCAATGGATTCGTTTATCGCAGAGAGCAGCGAAGTTCGAAGCATCGATATCAACAATGTGTTTCCACGGGTATGTGCGCTTGGTAATATGTTGCGTGGTAATAACAATTTGAATTTTTGAACTTATACTAGGTGCGTTCGATAAATCTGTACTTTTCATGTTTAATTTGGAAATTGTCGTCAGATTTTTGTTGTAATTTAAATCTGTACTTTTCATGTGTTAATTTGGAAATTGTAGTCAAACTTTTTTTCTTGTTATAATTTAAATTTTGTGGAAATATTGCGAAAGGTTAAAGTTTTATTGAATTACATTGATAGGTCTATTATGTTTGCATCCAGGTATTGAGTAACGAGATCTCGTCGACTTCGAATGCTTGGAATTTTGACGCGTTGTATGTAATTTTGATTATTATAATAACTTGAATTGTTCTTTCGCTTTATTGGGTCCCGTAAATTGTCTTGCCGATTTTTATAAATAATGTTCTCTGTTAATAATTTTGTGTGTTACTATGTTGTCAATCTTCCAGTGTGTTGATCTTGTTGTCGTTTGCTGTGCAGTAAAAGTTTAACTGTCCGGACTTTCTTGTTTGATTGTGTTTTTCTTTCCCATAGTTTTTCTAAGTTAGCAACCGTCAAAGGTAAGTTAGATTCCAGGCAGGTTCCTGTTTTATCCATCGTGACATCGTCGAGGGCTAAGGTTAATTTTCAAAACAGTTGGCGCCTAGGCTTTTTATTTAATCCCCCCTTCTTCGACTGTAGCTGGTCGACCCTTACTCTCGACACCTGAAACTTACCGGTAGTTTTTTTTGTTATTGCCTTAGTAGTCAGTAGTACTATTGTTGCCACCTAGGCGTTACAAACTTGATTAGCAGAAGAGCTGAGATAAAACCTGATTTTCAAAAAAAAAACACGTCAGTTCACTCCTGAAGCCTAGCGTCCACTCATTTTTCTTAATTTCGTAGGTCCCCGAAGATGGTATTTGGGTGACCGGGCGGAACGAAGGTGGAAATTGGACTCAAGAAGAAACGCAACGCGACATGCATCTGTCAAAAATATTACACCATATTGCAAAATATGGTGCAATAATTCTGGAACAATGTAACACGTGAATTCGCAGGAAACGTCCAGGGCCAAGCGCGCAGACAAAACACCAATCGGCAATTCTGCATGGTAAATAACAATATAGTAACCGGCTGCAGAGCGACAATTAAAATATGACTTTAATTCAGATGAAGTGGCAAAATCAAATGAACATAACAACTATAATAGTTCATATTTATGAATGACTAAGGCCCCTGCAGTCTCAGCTGCATGGAAGCATGGACTACATATTTTTATTATCGCAGCTTATTTGCATGGTCTTCTTGGTATTTTTAAAATTCATTATTACCATTCGCTGAAAATAGAATAAAACTCGCCTACATTTTAAATTTAAAAACTCAATTTTATACAGACGGTAAGAAGTAATAATTTAAACCGTCTTCTGTTCCAAATCAGCAAGGAAGATCTCCTGCCAAACTAGTAGTGCAAAAAAGGTTTACCCTATAAATTATAAAAAAAGTCTGAATTCGTAAACTAAGTGCAAACTTAAAAGATAAATGTAAGCTGTAAATTTTGACGGATTCCTTTTGCTGGTTACCTGCTTCTATATGCCGACTGTATAAATATTATAAACTAAATAATAAATTATTACTGATAAGCTTGTTTTATACAGAACGTTCCTACTAAAACGTCCGTCCTGAATAACTTCGTAAATGATCAAATTTGAAAACATCGGCTAAATAGGCAAACAATAGGGAGAGAATATCTTTTACTATATCAGTCATGTATAGTACTTCACCCCATTTAGCCTCCACCAATACCAAGTGAGTGATAGTTAATTTGAAAAGTTTTTCTGCTTTTTGTATAATCTGAAACTGTTTGCAATTCTGTCCGTTCGTTTTCGAGAAATAGCATTTTGAAACTTCGGATGCGTATGGGAAACATTAAATTAAAAGTGTTCAAAAAAAGTTCTTGATATTTTATTAAATGTTCAAAGTGGTCACCACTATTCTCTGTACAATAAACATTAAAGTATGTAACATAGTAATAAAACAAAATAATACCACTTTTGTTGTTCAATTCTATTCGTTTGTAAGAAGTGTCAAAAATTATCAAATGAGAGTTCTTGTAATAAGTCTGAATTGTTTACATTTAGATAAAATTGTAGTAAAACCAAAGATAAGATTCTGTTTTCTAGATTTATTTAAGGTTTTCTGAAGTTGCTGGCCAGGTCACCCCTTCTCACCCCACTAGTTTTTCTTTCTGTAGGGTTACCTTAAAACTAAGATCTACGTTACTCACCCAGATTTTCTGGAAGAATTAAGAGCCAGATTCATCAGGAGTGCCGTACAGTAACACCCATCTGCAATAATGTAAGAAATTGCTTTGGATATCGATTGTGTGTGTTATGGGAGTAGGTGGTGGCTACTTAAAACATTTAATAGAGTGACCTGAACGCTTTTTTATGTCTGAAGATTTCTCATGAGAATCCGTAACTTTAAAATGCCATTTCTCTAAAACATATGGAGAGAATTACAAAAAAAGCCTTTAAAATAAACTATTACTCGATTCCCTTTGCCGTTTAAAATTTTAGGGTTGGTGGTGATGGGACAATGGGGATGAAGTAGGGTAAGATTTACATAGTATAAGGCCTGTATGACACGGCACAAAATTTTGTACAAAATTTTGTTCAGTGTTTTTACAAAATTCGGTGTTGTGTAATACAGCAAAATTTTGTTCAAAATTCTGGACACAATTCTGTAGATTCATGTTCTAAATCTTACAGAATTTTGTACAAAGTCGGCTACGCATCGACGCGGTAACGAGCAATTTTTCTTTCTCTTATCTCGCTCGCGGTCTTTATTGCTGCAGATTCTTTGCTTTGTCTTGCGTTCATGTAGAATAAATAAACAAAAGCGCTATAAACTTATGCATTAACCTAATATTATAAAATATTGTTAGAATTCTACTTTATCACAGTCACAAGATTAGTTTGACAGTTTTCTCACAGATGTCACCGTAATTTGCACCTATTTGTGCATGCTAACAGACAGAATTTTGTACAAAGTTCTGTTCCGTGTAATACATGTTTTGCAGAATTTGGTACAAAATTCTGTGCCGTGTCATACGGGCCTAAGATGCGACGCATTATATTATTGTTGACTTGTCTCATCGAGTTTTTCAAATTTGATCATTTATAATTATTCATGGCGGACTTTTGTACTTGGGACACACTGTATAAGCCTTTACTTCGAAAATGTTACTTATCATTACTGATTCATTGTTGCCTACACATTGTTGAACATTTTAATAGAATCCATTAGCAATGACTTCTTAATTATTTAAAAATTAGAAAAACTTCTAAATGATATTTCTGGAAATTGCAGTGCTTTCTAGTGTAATGACAGTTTCAGAATTCTAATAAATACATTTGCTCTCATTATTTAAGAAACATAACTAGGAATTTAAAAATATAAAATATATAGAGGGGTTTCTTTGAAATTATAATTACATGTACATTAATAACTTGATTATAAAATTATGTCTGTAAAAATAAATCGCATTAATTTTATTCAAATGGTTTTTATTAAAACAATTACAATTTAACAACTTTCATCCAGATGGAACATTTTTACACTTATTTAAACAAGAACATATCCGGCGTAAGGAGCAGGGTGTACAATACTAGTCGCAGTGTAGGTAGCAGATACTGGTGCGACTAATCCAGTGCCGTACACTGAGGATACCACAGGAACTCCGCCCGAAACGAGCACTTGAGGATTGGGGCCGGGTGCTGGAGCCGCTACGGCGAAAGCCAAAATGGCAGCAAACACGAACTAGAAGAGAAACATTCGCGTAACATTTTTAGCTTTAAGAACAATGAAAACATTTACAACGGATAAAGTAACAACAATAGAAAAAAAAAGGGAAACATATGTTGTAAGACACGCAAACAAATTTGTTTTTGTTTTGATGCTGATGTCATGTTGAGGTTTAAATGTCAAAGACCATCTCTAACAGTTAAGCTTATGTAACGACACAGGTAATCTAATTTAAATTTAAACGTCTTAATTTATGTACATGACGTCGACGTTAGCAATGTTTTTCACTTTTTGCAGAACATTAAGAACATCAACTATTCTATCCTGATTAGGTAATTATTAAAATTGCTAAAACCTGTAACTTACCAATTTGAACATCTTGAAGAGTATCTGATTGGCGGAAATCAAGTGGTGCCTGGCAAGCTTTATTTTGACCTTATATACTATGACACTTTCATAATAATGCAAATTGTACACTTTTTTGCCAAATGGAGGGGTCGAAATTCTTCCGTATTTTTGTTAATATACTTCTAGAATATTCTTACACTTCTCAAATCGGTTTAAGTTTGTTTTGTTCAATGATAAATATATAAATATAAATTAATATTTTACTAAATGATTATGCTCAAGGTAAAATTGGATTTGCTAATATATTATTAAATAAATCTCATATTTATAATGTAGTGCAAAAAGTTGGACACACGTTGCGAGGTTGAATAAGTCTTCATCTAGATTTGTCGAAAGTAGGAATACTCAAAGCCTTAGAATTAAAATATACTACGTACGGGGAGTATCGTGATGGAGAAAAAATTCGATTTGGTTATTTTGATGGTATAAATCTAGACCGTGTATTAATGCATAAAAATGGTTACTATAAGATGTTCATGATTTGTGATCGAAACGCATTATTAATAGATTTCTTCTTCTTTGAATGCTTTGTCTCTCACGAGACGTAGCAATCTTCTATTATATGCCTATGTTGTATATTTTAAAGTATGGACATAGAGGATCTACAGCTTAAAGCGTACTTCAAACCACTGGAAGTGTAAACACTTCTACTCCAGAGAAGATTTACTAACCAGAATAACTCGCTGGTTTGCACATTGCATTGCGAGGAAGGATTAAAAATCAGATGTTCCCGTAATAGGAATTCAACACCAGCCCTTTAGCGTAGAAATCTAAAGCACTTTCTATGGATTACAACTTTTAATAATACCAGTCAGATAGTATCACAGTTGATAATATCTTGTCTATATTCTTGTACGAGCTTGTGAAATTTAGAAATTAAACAGCGATATTCGATGGGCCTCTAAGGCCTGTGAAAGCTTCATAATAATAATAATAATAATTCCAGTAATGTTTAGGAATATTAGTGTTTGCCTGCCACATTATGTTAAATTTACTTCTTATTTAACTTGCTTAACCAACATTCTGAAATTTTCATTTTATATCAGCTTTCTAAGTTAGAATTAGCTTCACTTCAGCGCTAAATTTTCATTTTAAAATAACACTGTCGAACATCATGTTATGATATAAAAGTAGGTGAACCCGTGAGCAACAGCTTTTATAGCAACTTTTTAATATTAGATAGTCTGTGCTTAAATGTTAAATATGTGCTTATTGTGCCTGAAGACGTCCCTCCCACGAGGTAAAATATTGATATTGTGTAGTATTCACATAGACCGTATAGTTTGCGAATTAAATCAGCAGTAGCAATACTACAAATCGAATGGAAGCGTTAATCAATTCCTACCAAAAATATAATTTTCTCATTTTAGAAATTTTCTTAGCTTTCTAGTCCATCAACACCGACTGCTACATGTGTTGAAAATATGCGCAAGAAAAAGCTGGAATCTATGAGATGGTGTTATTTTTCGAAGAATATTGTTTAACCTTTAGTGTTGTGTTACAGAGAATTGCAAACTCTAATAGTTTTTGGGACATTTTTGTATTCATCGTGACTGTGTTGAAACGGGTAGGATTCCTGTAAGTATAAAGCAACTTTTTCACGATGGAGTTGCTAAAGTCACACTTCGTGATATACAACCCGTCTAACATGTCCCATCCTTGAAAATCCCTTGCGCAAACTATATACGTATAAAACACCACAAACACCCTGGGAAAATTCATAAGCAAATTCCACATAATATCGACCCATTTCTCTCCACAACATCATATGCAAAATCTTAGAAATCATTCTGGATTTCCGCCTTAGAGTCCAACAATCTCTTCCCTCCCGAACAATTTGGCTTCAAACCCCATCGATCTACCACGAACTCCAACACGGAACTTCATTCCGACTCGACCAAATATGCCAAACCAGAACAGGTGCAGCCTTACCGTCTTTCTAAACAAAGAGGGTGCATTTGATAAGGTATGGCACGACGGTCTTAACTACAAACTAATCACCCTTAATTTCAATCTCGTCTTCATAAAACTAAAGTTAATGTCCAAAATTAGTTTTCTTAACCCAGTTCACCTTCATTCTGGTGTCCCTCAAAGAGCAGTTACGTCCCCTCTTCTCTACACCATCTACTCTCACGACTTCCCAGTCACAGACCCATCCCGAACCAAAACCAGACTTTTCGCCGACAATACCACCAACTGGTCCTCCCAACGCACTTCCGAATTAGTCTTCCCAGAAATCTAAACAGCCCACAATAGGATCCACACTTGGACCAGCAAGTGACGAATAAAAGGCAATGCAGACAAGTCCTCGCCTATTCTGCTCAGGTACCCCAATATGTCCAGAAATCCTCATCTAGATCGTCAATTTAACAATCAACAACCAACCAATGCCCCTTTCGAATTATGTCTTGGTATCACCTTCTCTCATATCTGCTCTCTACAAGCAAACCTCCGAGAAAACCTAAAAAAGTCCGCTTTAATCTCCTCCATCGTATTCAAGGACTGTTTCAAGGTTGCAATTCTCGTACCTCCTCCATACCTACAGCACCTTCATCGGCCCAGAAATCGAATACATTTCCAAATTCAAACGACAAATTCTCTGAAGAATCTTCAGATTCGACCTCCGATATACCGCTTATAAAAATCTTACATCACCCGCACCTTAAACGAGAATAACACTATAAACCAAAAGACTCTCTCAATTTCTCCAAAATTCGGAAACCGATATCCCAGGAAACTCAACCACTCCCCACTCTCATAACCCTCTTATCATTTCTCTAGCTAAACCACCCCGACGACTTCCTCGACCTCGTAGAAAATAATCCCTTAACAATGCGATAAGCATTGTTAATACCCACATTTACAGGCAATACTACAACACATGCAACCACCAAAGGACCATCCAAGAACTTCCACTAACAACCTCCGATCGAGAAGAAGAACTGAAGGCAGCAAAATCCCCAACTCCAAGACCACAAGTACATGCAAGGACCCACAAGAAGGAAGGAAGCCCAGAGCTGAATAGGCCATAAAAATCTAAAACCTACCCATAAAATATTTAATTAGTATATAATAACAATATCTGGTAACATCTTAAGAATTGTTTGAAGAAATGTATCTAGCAGCCTCGGGAAGCACAATGTCTAGGAATCCCACCTAAATGACTTTGGTAGAATAACTCTGAAGACAAGCGCCTCGGCCACTACCCTACCGCGGTTCCATTGGACGTTGTTTAATCTGCTGTATAAATTGTATAAACTGTATAAACTGCATAAACTGTACAAACTGTATAAACTGTATAAACCGTATAAACTGTATAAACTGTATAAACTGTATAAACTGTACAAACTGTATAAGCTGTAAAACTGTACAAACTGTATAACCTGTATAAACTGTATAAACTGCATAAACTGTATAAACTGTATAAACTGTATAAACTGTATAAACTGTATAAACTGTATAAACTGTATAAACTGTATAAACTGTATAAACTGTATAATAAACTGTATAAACTGAATAATCGTTGCAATGAATACATAAATTTTACAACATTGGATCCTGCGATTAAAATTGTTGGTTGGTCCTCTTCTTCTTTCATCTTCTTCTGGTGTTAAGGCTAAGGCCTATTTGTGATAGTGATTGGCCGGTCTTCGACTTTATTAATCCCTACAGCAGATGCATGTTGTGTACTTTGTGAATACGCGTAACTGCTGAATATTTATAAATTTCGAGTTAGGGCCGGTCCTAGCTATATATTCAACAGAGGTTATTTTCAGAATGATAGGCTGCAAGAAATGAGTATTGCGAAATAAAACATCTTTATAATAACAAAGCTTGAATTGTAAAAATCTTGATAGACAAAATATTGAATGCGAAAATATCGTATAGGAAGAAATCTTAAATTGTAATATGAATCTACATTTCTGAATGTCAGTAAATTTAAATTTAATTGTATTTGTTATATGTACATAATATTCTTTGAAAAGGTATTTTTATATTTAATGATTGAAAATAAATCCGAAAAAATAAACGATCGAGTTTTATATCTTCTACAAGATTACTATGAAGTAGTAATTTACAATTAGGGTTTTTCGATATTTGAATT
The DNA here is from genome assembly GCA_014611495.1 of Limonius californicus. Classification (NCBI taxonomy): domain Eukaryota; kingdom Metazoa; phylum Arthropoda; class Insecta; order Coleoptera; family Elateridae; genus Limonius; species Limonius californicus. Next base: position 42,914 of record JABXWE010101962.1, read on the forward strand.
TTCACTTCCGATATCATGTGTCTCGAGAATTTTGTTATTCGGTATTCATGCTTTTCGAGATTCTTGAGTCGACTGTTTCATTTAGAACCTGGTAATACAATCGTATGTTATTTAACCAAATTTTCGTATTTAAATCGGTTTGTGCGGAATTTGGTGTAAAGAAAAACTTCAGGCAAGTGGAAAGCATACGGAATTATTCTATAAATATTTAAATAAAATATGCATTATGTCTACAGAATTTGGAAATTTCAAACGGGAAGTGTAATCACTATTTTAGACATTTACTAGGCCAGAATGCCCCGACTGGAAATTGAACCCCAGACATCCAGGGCAGTCTAACGCGCTGACCTCTGCCGACGACCGTTTTAGCAACCAAAATAGAAAAATTTAAACTTAAATATCTTTTAAAATGGCAGGAATTGAAACTCTGGCCTCCTGGTTTGTTTAATTATCACTGCATTACGCTCATACATTTCTGCTTTAACTGCTTGTATAGTTTTGATCGCCTCTTCTTGTTCACAGCAACTGTTATTAAATGTTATTCTTATAAAAAGCACTAGAAGTAAACATTTGTGTGATGAGTAGAAAATAAAAGCTTATAAAAAGTACAACTTCTGCAGTTCCCAGAATGAGGTCTTACGGGGTTTAAAATGATAATGCAAATAAACTATAATGTATATTAGAGAATAGTAAAATAATAAGAAATTTTGTTAATTTCTTGTTTCCAGTTAAGTTTCTTGCTTTATGTAGAATTTGCAATTAAATTTGAAAGGCAATTTGAATTATTTGTATTTTCAGATATGTACTAACATTTTTTCCCGCTTATGCAATTACTTTTTTCTTATATTTTACGTTATTAAAAAGCATATTTAAATAAACCCTTTATTTAAAAAAAACAATTTTCTAAAATACAATTTTTGACATTATGATTTTTATAAACAATTAACAATATAATTTTTGTACACAGCAGTGAATTAAACCTAGGAAAACTGGCCAGATGTAATGACAGTTCTTCATACGACAACGTATCCCGCAGAATAAACAGGAGCAACGTAGGCCACGGGTGCGACGTATTCAACAACGGGGACAATGGGAACAGCGGCGGCAGCAACGACTACGTCGGGGTTGGCTTCGGGAGCTGGGGCGGGATCGGGTCCGGGAGCGGCTGCTGGAGAAGGTGCTGCGGCGGCGAAGGCCAACAGGGCGGTAAGAACGAACTAAAATTAAACAAGAAATGATAATTAATATTTTATAGTACCAAGTTTCATTCCTATGACGGCGTTAAGCCGTAGCAATAGGTTTAATTAAATTATTTAAACTGATGTCCCTACGGTGGACGTTAAACCGTAATGGCAATATAATGAACAAGTTTAGAACAATTTAATTTATATTAAAGCACAGCTAAGGGTTGAACGCATATTTTGACATTTACTGATACGACCAAGGTTGGAATATTTAAACAAATATAGAGATGTAATTCAGTTGTCCACAAGGAACGCTAATGCATATTTGTTACTTTAAAATGACGTCACATTAATTTTAAATTCCATAAATTACTTTTTGTTATTGTTGGTTATGTAATAATCTTCATTTTAATTTTGATTAGTTTTCTTGGCGTTGATGTTTCGAACTGCTTCCTAGTGTTATTTTAAAATAAAGGATCTTGGTTAATATTTCTAAGTTAAGTGCGTCCCTTTTACAAAATTTTGTATTAAAAAATTAAACATGTTCAATTACGCGGCTTTAATATAACGATTTTGTAGTTGTGCGTACTGAGAAAACCACTTTCTCATAACTAATTTAAGCACGCTTACACAAAATTTCCTTTAGTTATGAACTCATAGAACTTCTAACTATGGAACTAAATGCAACACCCAAAACATAAAAATCCTTAAATATATTTAAAAAATCAGTGCTTACCAGTTTGAACATTTTGGCGAGATGCTATTATTTGATTCACAGAAATCAAATGATGACCATTAGAGCACCGCCTGGGTTTATATACAAATTTGTTGGGTCATTGGTCAACATGCAAATTTCGGTGTTTGTTTATAATCGTCGAATCAGCTGACAATTACATTCGTAATTGCCAGAATATGTTTTTGCCACAGTTTCTTTTTCTTGCTCACAATGGGATAATTATAACTGGTCCTATGTCCGTTCTCTAATTGCATTTACTTTTTAAGGCATACTTTTTGTACAGATCTGATTTATTTATACTAACGAGGGCACTGTCAAAGTGTTAAGTAAATAGTTATGATACTCTCGAACCCTCCTTCTGTTCAATAGTTACTTCTATTTAATTTGTTGGTTATTTTTAGTATGTATTGTTCCTATTCACCGAAGATGAAACTTTGTGATACAGAAAATTATATGCTTAAGTTGCTATCTCTGAAGAACGAGGTTCCTTTATCCGTTGATTTGAGGTACATTTGTTTTAAAGATTTGCATTATAATACATATGTTCCTTTAGAAAAGTAGAGGAGGACGTCTCATGGCCACGCGAATCCTTACCCCAACTAATTACGTGGAACTCAACCACAATTTCAAGCTAGTGTAATGGCATTTCTTGGGTCAATGCTCGCTTACTCAATATCATGCTATGTGTTTAAAAGAAGACTGTTACATAGCACAACTACAACTATTTAGAAAAATATTCACATAAACACTGTTAAAACATTAGTTAAAAAGTTTCAATAAAACATTTTATTGATACATTATTTAAGAAACAATATTCGAAAAAGCATCATCAACTTCTGTCCCACCGGGTGCCGTTGCATCTTGTTCTTAACCCTATATTGAAGATTTCTAACCATGTATAGGCGCTCCAAATTGTGAAAACGAAGGATGAGGATTTGGGGGTGCTTGCAAATCAATGGGAGGTGGTGTTGGGGGTGTAGTTGCCAGGACCAAGGCCAAAAATCCAGCGAGTAGAATCTGAAATAAAAAGCAAATTTCTAATTTTTAAAAATTAAATTATTAAATTGCAGCTAGTTTCAGGCACTATTATTAGTACAATATTTTACATGTTGAACATGTCGGTACCCTTATTATTTTTGTTAAGAGAGGAGCAAATTAAAACTTAAACAAATAATCAACTTACCAAAAGTGTTAAGAGTTGCAAAGCCATATTTAATTGACTGACATCAAATGAAGTTCGTTTATTATTCTATGGGTTTATATACAAAAGTCTCTTCTTTACAAATTTATTGCTTGAATGTAAATCCACCAGTATTTGACTGCTAAGATGAGTTGCACTTTTTGTTTTGTTTTTTGATATTAATTAAGTTTTTAGCTTTACAACCGGTCTTTTACTAATCGTTTGAATGCACATAATTGTTCTTGAAAAGTTTACAGTGCATACGTTGTTAACATATACACTAATGGCTTAATAGTTCTGCTTATTTTATTAGGTATTTGAATCTTAAAAATCAAATTTAAGAGCATTTACCAAAATAAGTTTTGATTAGTTTAGTTGATGAACGAGTGATTTTATTCAATAATTAAGACTTAAAAAAAAAGCTTTATTGAATAGAGTTACAGAGAGATGTTACATACACGAAGGTATAACTATAACTGAACTGTTCTTATTCTAAACTATATGTTTCACACGGTATTAGAAATACCGACTTTCGTATTTAATTAGTTCAACCCAAGTGTTGGTGGACCCTCTTAACCTATCGACCTACTGGCAATAAAGTATCGTATTTATGTTACAATATAACAACTCCCTCATCAAGATGAAAAATACAGAGAGTGATTTTCGAAACTTTTTCATTAAGGTTTAATTTAAATATCTTTCATTTCAATTGCGGGAGGTTTTCTGATGTTTACAATAATACGCTTAAAGCATTTTGATAATACATTAAAAGATACAAAACATACACAATTAATATTGATGTAATCAATATAATCATTAAACTGAAATTACTAATATGTAAGGTACACACATACATTATTATTTTGCAATAGTTCTACAGGTAGTTTATTAAAATTATTTCTAAGTACATATATATAATTAAGATTTACATTTTCTAAATTAAGTGTTGGCACGTCAAAGTTAGTTTTATTAAATCTAGCTTCCTATTGCTAATATTAGGCAAAAGTATTGTCTCATTAAATTCACTAGCGTAATGCATAGTGCTTAGAGTTATATAATAAATTGCTATATTACAATTAATAGGGATATGAATTAAATAAGTTCCCCAAAGCGATTTCCTAAAATTTATATTAGTTAGTACATTGCATATAATGTCCATAGATAGTATAGTAAGAATGTTATCATTTAGTCAATTGTCATGATTAATTTGTTGATAAGATTTACAAGTACTTGATTTTTTTTTTCAAATGTTAATAATTGATATTCGTATAGAATGCTTTGGATAATTGTTCATGTAAATTACAAACACAGTTATTTGGTGGCAATTGCCTATATTCTTTATTTGTTCATACAAAGTTTCATAGACAATGACTATCGTTTACAATATTCGTGGACGATTGGATTGATTAAAGGTATCTCCAATACAAATGCTAATTTGATATCGATATTATTGGCTTTAACATTTATTATGGTTTCGTAAACATTCATATTTTCCTTTATTTGTTTGTCAAACGTTGTTCTTATTGGCACGAAGATGATGCATCGGTAATTAGAGGTTTGCTTAAATCGTTAAGGTGTCTTTTAAATTGTTTATTATTTGCATCAATTATTGTTGCAATCATTTTATCACTAATGTGTTTTATTGTATAAGGCCCTTTAAATTTGTCAATACTTTTATTTCTGGTATGTTGTTTTATCATTATCTGATCTCCTATTTTATACGAAGGGATAGTTTTATCTTCATTTTTGTTGGTTATCAATTTTTGTTTTTGTTCATGTACCTTATTTTTGATGTTACTGTATAGAATTTGCATTTTATGTTTATGTGAATTAATGTAATCTTCATAAAATGTGTCCGTCAATAATAGATCGCAAGGGTCTCTTACATTTGTATGACCTGTTATTAATTCAAAAGGGGTATGTTTGGTTGTGGAGTGAATTGTATTATTGTAGCCTATGATAGCGTATAATATTAACTGTTGTGGGGAATCTCTAGGATGTAAATTTTGTAATATTCGAAAATTTTCAATGAGAGTTGAATGTACTCTCTCAATCATACCATTAGATCGATGATTGTGAGGAGTGGTAATGTGACAGTTTATTTTGTGTAATTGTAAAAGTTCTTTGATTAATTCATTAGCAAGTTCTCTACCTCCATCTAATGTTATAGTATCGGGGGCTCCGTATTGAGATATAAATTTAATTAAATTTTGAGTTGTTTCAACTGCATTCTTAGATGTTAAATAGTATGCCTGTGCAAACTTTGAAAAACTATCTATTATTGTTAAGAAAATATTGTGTTTAATTTGGAAGGTATCTAGATGTAAATGTTGAAATGGTCTATCTGGGGTTTCTGTTACATTCATCGGTACGTCATTCGGATGCCTATCATATTTACATTTTTTACATATTATACATTGATTGATAAAATTAATTATCATTTGGTCCATGTTTTTCCAATAATAATTCCTTTTTATTGCTAATAATGTTGCTTGTATACCACGATGGTTAGTTTTTCCGTTGTGATAATTTGAAATTATTATATTTTGGTCTGTAGCATCAGTAATATGCTTAACTCTCTTATAACATTTTATAAATTCTATCTGATTAAACATATCTAATTTAATTTTGCAAAATAATGTATATATTTCCTCATTCGGGAATAAACAGTAGTACTTGACTTTTGGTTTGCAATATTCTTTAATAAAATTTTTTATGTCAGTCAATTTAGATGTGTTCCTAAGGAAAATTGTGTAAATGTTGTTATCATCTACTTGTTTAATAATTGGTTGTTGGAATTGCGTAGCTTGTGTTAATTCTACGAATACTTGATGTTTTTTGGAATCAATTGGATCTTCAGAAATTGGGATTGTATCTACAGATTCATGTTGGGAATGTTGAGTTACGTTATCTGCTTGTAAGAGTTTTCCGTCTAAATTATCAATAGGTAAATCTTGCAATTCTTTGATAATGTTGTTGATTGATGATGTATTTTCTGAATTTATTATTTGATCAATGTCATCGTTCGATAAAGTATCTGTCACGTCATCACTTATTACGTCATTGATTATGTCTTGCATAGTCGTATCAAAGTTAACTATCATTGATTGGGTGTCTATGGGGTTGATTTTTATTCTCGAAAGCGCATCTGCGTTCGAGTTTAATTTACCTTTTTTATATACAACGTCGTAATCAAACTCTTCTAATTTTAATCTCCATCTGGTTAATTTAGAATTGGGTTCTTTTAATGAATGTAACCATTGTAATGGTTTGTGATCCGTTAATATTATAAATTTTCTTCCGTATAAATATGGCCTAAAGTATTTCGTTGCCCAAACTATTGCCAAAAGTTCCTTTTCTATTGTGGAATAATTTTGTTCACTTTCATTCAATGTACGTGAAGCGTACGAAATGGGTAAATCTTTACCAATAGGACCTTGAGATAAAACGGCTCCGATTGCGAAATTTGATGCATCAGTTGTGAGATTAAATTCTTTAGAAAAATCGGGAAATTGTAAAATAGGTTGATTGGTTAAAATTAATTTTGATTTTTCAAAGCTGTCTATAAATTCTAAGGAATGAATAACGTCAGCTCCTTTTTTTAAACATTTCGTCATGGGTTTTGTTAAATTTGCAAAATTTTTTATAAACTTCCTATAATATCCTAGAAGTCCTAAGAAACCTTTAATTTCCTTTTGCGTTTTCGGTATGGGATAATTCTTTATTACGTGAATTTTATCAGGGTTGGGAAGTACTCCTTCTGGTGTAATTACGTGGCCCAGATAGGCAACTTCTCGTTTTAAAAATTCTGATTTATCAAGTTGGATTTTGAATTTTGATTCTCTTAATCTCTGAAATACTAATTTTATTTTATGAATATGTTCTTGCAACGAGGTGGAAAAAATTATGATATCATCTAAATATACTAAACAATGTTCATTTTGAATTCCTCGAAGAATGTTATCCATAACCCTCTGAAAAGTAGAGGGGGCATTCTTTAAACCAAAAGGCATTCTAGTAAATTCGTAATGCCCGTTTTCTGTGTTAAAAGCTGTTTTTTGAATATCGTTTTCATCCAATTGCACCTGATGAAAACCTGACGCAAGATCTAATGTTGAAAAGTATTGGCATTTACCTAATTTGTCTAATAAGTCTGAAATGTTAGGAAGGGGATATTTGTCATCTATCGTATTTTCATTGAGCTTGCGGTAATCTATTACTATCCTAAATTTTGGTTTACCTGAAGCATCGGTCTTTTTTGGTACAACCCAAATGGGACTGCTCCAAGGTGAGTCTGACGGACGGATAATTTCTGTTTCGAGCATTTTATTAATTTGTTTTCTTACTTCATCTTTGTGTATTTGAGGATATCTGTACATTTTTGTAAATATGGGATTGTTATCGCGTGTTTTAATTTGATGTTTTATTTTATTGGTAAATGTTAAAGGTAGTTCTTCGCAAAAGAAAATGTCTTTAAATTCTTCGCAAAGATTTGTAATCAGAGTGCGTTCTTCTGCGTTTAAATGATCCAGTCTTAAATTATTTAAATTATTTCGTAAAATTTTGTTTATCTCTTTTGGAGTTTGCAAATTTGAATTTTGAAAATTTATATTCATAGTTTCTAAATTTTCTTCAATTAAATCAATTTCTAAGGGGTTTTTTAAGGCAAGTGTTAGTTCTTGGTTACTTTTATTTATAATAGTTGTCAAGGCATGTTGATTTTTAACTGTAACAAGTGCTGAAGGCATCTCTAACATCTTTCCAAATGTTTTATAACTAATTATTCCATGAGGAATATTTTTGTTTACCGGAATGTTAACTATATTTTGCGATCTTGGTTTTAAAATAATTTTATACAAATATTTTTGATCTGAGTAATTGTCAAGTTTTGGATGACAATATAATTTTAAGTTTTCTATGGAGAAGAGGGGTATTTGAGTGTTTGGGGTAATTAACAGATTTTTATTACAATCAATTACGGCTCCTAATTGTCTCAATAAATCATATCCTATTAGTCCGTCGTATTTATTGTCAAAATTCATTAAATAAAATTTGTGACTTATATCAGCTTTAAAAACTGGAGGTATTTTAATAATTGCTGTTTCATCGTGAAATGAATTACTGTGGGCTGTGTGAATTTCGAAAGGTTCTTTTATTATTTTATTGGGAAAGTATTTATAAGCTAATGTAGGTTTAATTAACGTGCGACTGGCTCCTGTATCTACAAGAAATGTTGCTTTAAATTGCGGTACGTATATACATGGTAGTTCAGAGAATTTAAAGTTATTTATTTTTATGATACGAGAATTTAAGTTTTTTTGTTTTATGTTCGGAATCACGGAAAAATCCTGTTCCTCATATTCCAAATTGTTTTCGCAAGATTCTGAATAACAATTTAGATTAGCATACATGTCTGTGTTCTCAAAGTATTCAATTTCTGGTTCATGTAGTTCAGGTGAATCATCTAAATAAAAAAGTTCTTCTGAGACAAAGTTTCTCGGCTGTGTCGATTGCCTACTTGTAGGTACTCGATTAGGATTTTGTGTATAAGGTATAAATGTTTGTCTTGTGCTAGACGTATCCATTGGTGTTGGTTTAGGGTATCTAATACTTCCATTGTTAGGTTCAAAAACATTAGGTTGTCGATTTTGAAAAGACCTATTTTCCGTAAATTGTGTTCGTGGTACATTATTTTGCGTGTGAAATTTCGGTGTAAACTGTTGTTCGGTGTTGGGAAAATAATTTTTAAAATTTGTTTGTTGTGGGAATGAATTTCTCTGTTGTTGGTAAAACTGTTGACTGTTTCGAGGAGTAAACATTCTTAAATCTGTTTGCGATTTTTGTTCAACGTTTTTGTAGAAATTTGGAATTTTATTCTTATTGTAATTCACGTTTTCTTCTTCTATAATATACTGAAGAGCAAGTTCAAGGGAATTGGGATTTCTACATCTCAAAAATGAACCTAAGGGTTCTCGTAATCCTGTTAAAAATGATTTCAATGTTAATGAATCGTACATTGTACGTTTTACTAATTTTGTAGCAGCATCATTTTCATTGATCTGCACATTCGAATACAACAGCGATTTTAAATTTTGAATTTTATTTAAGAATTCCTGGGCCGTGTCATTTGTTTGTTTCATCAACATAAGGTCTCTTAAAAGTGATTCCTCTGATCTTTGATCAGCGAAAGAATTTAGTAATATGGTTTTCAGTGCTTGCCAAGATGCAATTTCTCTACCTGCTAATACTAATGAAGCTTGATGAGTGCATTTACCTCTAAGTGAAGTTAATATAAGATCTTTTAAAAATTGATCTTGCTCATTTAGGGCGAATTGATTTATTAACAATTCTGCTGAGCGGATAAATTCCGATAGCTTATGTGTTTGGCCATCAAATTCTGGAATTATCTTTAGGTATTCTAAATGAAATTGTGCCATGTCTAAATTTTCGATTTTTTGATTAATTGGAAATACCCTTTCCTCAATGTCGTCCAACTGAATATTTTTAATTTGTTCGACTAAATTGTCAATATCGATCATAAATTTCTAAACACTTTACATTAAATACACAAATTATAATTATCCGTTTGAGAATAATACTGTGATTTGGCAAGTTATAATAAAAATATATAATGCTAAACACTAATAACTAATAAAATATTTATCAAAATTAAAAAATTTAATTACGCTTACATGTACTTTAACTCAGGCTTCGGCGATTTTTGTCCAAAGGCTTGAGGGTCCTGAAGAATTGGCGATTTTTGTCCTTTTCTTCAGTGCGATGGAATTGGCGACTGTTGGAATAGTATTCTTCGCACAGTAAACCTTTTGGCGATGCTGTCCTCCAGGTACTGGTTCAGAAGTTCGGTCCTGAAGATTTGGCGATTTTAGTCCTCGTCTTCAGTGTGGTGGATTTGATTACTGTTAGAATAGTATTCTTCGCACAGTAAACCTTTTGGCGATGCTGTCCTCCAGGTACTGGTTCAGAAGTTCGGTCCTGAAGATTTGGCGATTTTAGTCCTCGTCTTCAGTGTGGTGAATTTGATTACTGTTAGAATAGTATTCTTCGCACAGTAAACCTTTTGGCGATGCTGTCCTCCAGGTACTGGTTCAGAAGTTCTTCTCTCAGTTGTGGGATGGATTTTCAATTTAATTTTGTAAGAAATCGGCACTTAATTGTTAAAACAAACAGTTTCCAAATTTTCGAAACTTGTGCCTATCCTGCCGACTGCGCCAGTGATTTTATTCAATAATTAAGACTTAAAAAAAAAGCTTTATTGAATAGAGTTACAGAAAGATGTTACATATACGAAGGTATAACTATAACTGAGCTGTTCTTATTCTAAAATATAAGTTTCACACGGTATTAGAAATACCGACTTTCGTATTTAATTAGTTCAACCCAAGTGTTGGTCGGACCCTTTTAACCTATTGACCTTCTGGTAATAAAGTATCGTATTTATGTTACAATATAACATGCAACACTGAACATTAACAGTTTTATTTGGTCAATAACCCAAAGAGTATTCGTCGAACCCGATTCTTTTTTACTTAAATCATAACCCAACCTTGAATTAACAGGGTTTTACCAGCGCAACAATCTAGCTAGAAGATCGTGCGTGTTTTAAAGTTGAAGTTTATTGGTCGTCGATGTATGATAAGTCTTCCGTTAATTCCAGTTTTTCAAGGTCAACGTTTTCTATTATTATTTATTTAGAATTCGCATCGACATTTGTTGTCAGTTGACTTCAAGTTGTTTACAGTTGGTAATTGTTACAATGGTGCCTCAGCTCCTATTTTTTATGACGTTGGTGTTTGCGATTTCTGCAAGAGGTATGTACTTTGTTGCATTACAGTTAAATGATTCGTAATACAGGTAAGGTTTTAAAACCGACTAAATAATTTAATAATCCGCCAACCTTAAATTGATTGTACCTTATTATTTTGAGCAAGATACTTTCTCGTAGATTGTTTTGTCCCTGGATGAACACTTTGCTCGTCTCCGTGTACTTACTTGAATTATAATGTTGCAATTATATATGGATGGACAGAAAATTTAAACAGCGGCTAAATAAGAAAAGTCGAGTCTTAAAACGGACGGTGTTAAACTACTAAAGTAGTTATTGTAGTGGTATTGCAATAATAATTAAAAATAATAAAAATTAATCTTTCCGAAAAAGTAAGCATTTGATTTGATTTAACACTAAATGTCTCAATAAATATGAAAGAAACGACTGTAAAAATTACAGGCTTTCAAAATTCGAGAATGATAACATAAATATTGTGCAATTTGAAAATTTTAAATTTTCCCATTCGTTCAAAATAAAAGTTGACAATTCAACACTAATCTTAAGCTTCAAATTTAAAAGGAAAATGCAATTAATTTCCGACGTAAACCTCGAAGTTAACACCGAAATTTACAGAGTAACTGAGGCACGAGGGTAGACAGGCAGAATCTAGGAAAACCTCAATCTGAGTCTGAGTCGAAGTCATTACTTAACGATAAAAGCCAAAATTTTGAAAACAAAGTTTTGAATTTAAACCAAATTTTTAAATTCATGCGATAATTTCATCTTAAATTGATTGTTCTTTTAAAGTAAACTTTCAATTACTTTTATGCCCTTACACTTGAAAATGTGCTTCTACATTCGTTTTTTTGAGATCAACTAGTTTTCTTTTTGTCAAAAAACGTGAGTTTAAACTCAAAACTATGAGATTACAGTTTTATATATTCACAAAATATTTACTTTAAACTTATTATTTAAAGCTACAAAAATGGAGTGTATAGTCGAAATTATTTACCTAAATTATTAACGAAATGGTTATAGGCTCATAGTTTGAAACATTGACAGCTTCAGATTTTAAATTCGAAGAATAATAGTTTTATCATCTTAAAAATGAGAAATTAATTGTGTCAAACCAAAATTTCAAAATTAAGGCATCATTGACAGATAACAGTTGATATTTAATACTCCTATATGGAGTATATTTCATTATCTTATTTTCTCAAATTTCAACTTTAATCTCGAATTTTAAGTATAAAAGTGAGAATTTCAACTTAAATCAAAAATTTCGAGGTTATAGCTGAAATATTGAGAGTCGTAATTTCGAGTTTATGTCTAAATTCCACTTGCTGCCATTTTGAAATTTTAGTCTTCTTTTTAATATATAACGATTGAAATTTTGGTTGAACAATTTGAAACTAAAATTGCAATTTTGTGTGTAAGTACAATTATATGTTTCGTCTTTAAGGGTGTTGGTGCCACAGCCAATTTAATCAATAAATAATTTATGACTTCAAACAGAAGAAATAGGTTTATTTGTGATTGTGTTGATATTTAGGACTTCTTTAAGTGTCTGTTTGAACACACATAAACTTCAGTATAGGAGACAGAATCTAACATATTAGAATTATTTATATTTTTTTCGTCGGTGTAGTAATTAATATTTAAAGATAGCGCTATCAAGTTTTAGGAATATAAGTCGTATCTTTGACGTTTTCCCTTCTTTAGTGCTTAACTGCGTCACGTCCAGCACTGGCTAATTCCAGTTCCAATCGCTTTTAGTATATTGTGATTACTCAAATAATAACCACAAAATCAACAAATATAAATAATTAAATCTTTAGCACGGTTATATAATAAAAAATATCCCACGTACCTGTTTAGCATGTTTACTTGTAAAATATGTTTAACTGGATATGTATAACAGTGTGGCTCCTACAGCCTTACTCTCTACATGTCGGCTTTATAATTCGTAATATCAAGGTAAACCTTGAACATTAGATTTAAATACTTATATTAAAAGTTTAACGTTGAAACTGAGGTTTAAAATTGCAATTTCTATAAATCAACATTTCCAGTTTAGCAGATGAATTCATTTTTCCATCCTTAATCTCCAGATTGAAGATTTAGTCCTTTTATTTCAAAAGTATAGTCGACTATGACTTAAATCAGTACACTTTGAATTTAAAGTTGAAATTTCAAGAGTAAAATTACAATTTCACTTCAAAAATTCAAATTTCTAATGAACCATCATTAGCCCGCAATGTCCGCTTGAGCAAAGGGTCTTCCATACATCGATCGAATTATTTGTCTAGCGTTGTTCTCAAAATCCAGTTTTGATCCCAATGTAGTAAAGAATTCACCTCAATTTTTTTCATATTACTCTTAAGCTGTCTAAAAGTTCCTCAATAATGTACCATAAATTCCATGAACCATTACATGATGCCTCTGACCGGAAACTATTGACAACCGAACGCGAAAATGCAAACTGGATCAAAATTCAATTCACTTTTGACAGAACGTGTCGTTTGCCCGCATGAAAGAAATTTACACCACAAGAGGAAAATTAAATTCTGTACTCTGCAAGGGAAAGCCACCGAAATAAATATAACTCATAAATATGTGTACGCACCAAGTACAAGGATAACTACACTTAGCCTATAGAAACTTTTGCTGTTTCGTAGTTTCCTAGGAACAAAAAATTCTGGGAAAAAATTACTAGCAAGTTAAATGATTTTCTAAAGAAGCCTTTGCTTCCAGAAATGATAGACCCACGCCGATTAAGGAATTTGCCTATACGCGATTTATATTTTAACATTAGAAAATCATATTATTAATAAATACGATAAAAAAGAATTTGTAGAAAGTATAGTGTGCACCAGTACCTACCTTGCAAAACTTGTAAAACCCCGTAGTATTAGAGTGAATGTAGCTGAATTTTCTAATTAAAACCATCGTTATTATATTTACATATTATCACTGGAAAGGTACATGTTTGCCAAAAATAATACTAATACTGGCAGAACTGAGGTTATTGGCGCAAGTGGCGGCGTTGCCCTTGAACTACCGGATTATCATTTATAATCATAACATTCTCTTATTATCATAACATTCTCTAATAGGTATACGGACATATTAAAAACGAACTACATGTGAATAAAACAATCCTGTAAAATTCCTTTTTTGATGCAACTACAGAATTTACCAATTTTTAAATATCATTTATGCAGTTGCTGTGTAAACAAACAGCGGATGCGATAAGACTCACTGGTGGCGATAGACAGGTGACACGCAATAGACAAGAAAACACAAACTTACTGATCTCTCAATAAATATTGGGCGGTTGTACCACCGGGGGTCCTTCAGCCCCCTGCCCCTGGATTAGGACTCGAACGGGATACGGGTGTTCATCTGCCGGCTAGCTGCTGTGGCCGCAGTTATTCGTAATCGTAGAGTAATTACTGCAATTATGCATATCTTCTGGTGCACCAATTGTCCAGAGGGATCCAGTCTCTCTGTTATCCACAGCAGTCGCGGGGTGAGGGGGGGGGCGTGTGCCTCCTCAGCCCTACATGTGAAGGCGAGAGTATCATTGCTGTCCAAACCTCCACGTAAAAATCAGTCGATGCCCTCCTGCCATACATCTTGCATTCATAATAATAATAATAATTCGACGTAGGCACATTTTTGATGTAACCTCTGTCGACTGACTACCTCCCGAATGATTGCTGGGTAAATAATGATTAATAATGCTAAACACATTTTCTACTAGTATAGCTACTTATATTCACTACGCTACTGTTTCCAATAACTACTTACATAGACACACCAATCTTGTATAACAACCATAATAGCAAACGCTATTACTTAGTTATTACGCCAAAGCTATGCAAGCTTAGGCTTAGCTACCCACAACACTGCCTATTGTAGACTGCTTACATCACTGCCTCACGTAAACTGCCGCCGTCGACCCCTCTCAACACTCTGCCACACTGCCCTTTCTTCAAAGTTTTATAATTCTTCCCAAAGCAGCAAAACCGTTGCCTAACATGCATAAGAATTTCTCACCAATTTTTTGGCCTTTAGTATCATTCCACCACGAACAGTGCGATAGTAGATTTTATGTTGGAATTAATTCCTCAAGCAAATAAAAATCAGAGGAAGCAAGCTCAGGACTGTATGCTGCATGCAGATGAAGGTCCCGCTGAATTTTGTTTATGGTTTCATTGTTCTTACAGCTATATGCGAGCATGCATTGTATTAGAGAAACCAAACAAAACTTTGTCTTCTCTTCCTTTTGTTTCTGTTCACCTGCTTAATTTTAACGCGCTAAAGTGTGGAATAATAGTCTGCAATAATTATATGATGTTCTGTAAAGAAATCGGCAAAGAGCACCCGTTGAGAATCCCAAAAATGTGTTGCCCTCACTTTACCCGCCGACAACACAAGTTTTGCTTTCTTTGTCTTTCAGGATATGCTGTCGCACCACTGCAATTTTGCACGTTTTTACTCCGAAGTAAAAGAATGTACCCAGGTTTCATCAGTTGTCACAATTGAGTCCAAAAATTTCCTTCTCTCTCTCATATCGCTCAGTGGCGTGCGGTGACTTTTGAAGTGAGGGATGCATTTGTATTTGGAAATTTGCAAATGGGGATACCCGCGGGATCTGGGGGGTACGAAGTACTCCTTCGTACCCCCCCCCCCCGGTAGAAAGGGGGGCCTGGAATTTTTTTTGAAAAAAAAAAGAAATAAACAGAATAACGCTGTCGACTGGTACCAAACTGCCTGAGGTTGAGTAAATAAATACCGCTTGTAATAGTTTATGTAGGTATGAGCAAATATGTCATAAAAACCATTCAAATTTATTAAAAAATGTTCCCTTAAATCACTATTTTCAGCTTGATCCTGGGTGTCTGTACTTGTACCCGGTTGTGGATTTACATCCATCGCGCCCGAAAAACTAAACTAAAAACAAAATCAAAACTTTATTGAATGCTTAACGCTAATTATTATTTATAATAAATTATTCAATTACTTATATATCGAAACGTGGCTTTGCACAAGTAGATATTAGCGAAACGAAACCCTTTGCGATGGTGGACAGGTGGCAGTCTATCAGAGAACTGCTGGATTCAATTTTCATATTGCATCCAGCACACACATACAGTGCTACTTGCTAGATATATTCGCCGCCCTGCGCACTAGCCGTCGCGTCACCTATTCTCTTAACTGCAGACAGGGTACGCGAATTCATTTATTGAATTGCATCCACTTGCACCATTATTTAAGGCCGACCGGCGCGGCCCGCCGGGGAAACGCTGATAAGTCAGCAGTTCCAGTGAAGGCTTTGGATTCAGTATACACAAGTGCATCCACGCCGTTGCCAGCAATGGCACTTTTTATAAAAATTTATAGTATTTAGAAAAGTTGTAGGAATTCGAAAGAAAAAATTGGAAGTTCACTTAAATATATACATTTAACTGCTAGCTGGAAATTTTAGGGGATGCATTGCTTCCCTTGCATCCATGGACCGCACGTCACTGATATCGCTGCAGTAAAGAAGAAGCGATTTTTAAACGATTAAATTCGTGTTCATCGATCAATAAGCGTGGAATCCACATGACACTCACCTTACGATACTTTAACTTGTTTTTCATGATGCTTCAACGCCTCCGACACTAAGTTGTAAATTTTAGGAAATTGGACGAACTGGTACTCGTCTATCTTGCCGAATAATATCATTAACTTTCTTTTCATTTTCACGATTAATGGAAGTTGCAGCTCGTTGCACATGAGGCTCATTTTCTGCACGAGTTCTTCCGTCGCTAAAAGATTTTGACTTCTCAAACACTTGACTTTTAGAAATATATTGATCGTCGTATTGTGCTCGCAGCTTGTAAGAATTTCAGTCGAATTTATGCTTTCATTCGCGAGCTTTGATTATTATGCGCACATCCACGCTGCAATGAAGAGAACTTTCCGACATCATAGCTGTCAAAATGATATTGTAGCGAAACTGTATCCATGAATATGTCACAATCGTCACGGCCAATCTTTAATTAAATTAATTTTTGGAATTGTCTTCAGACGGGACGATTAAATTTGAACATTATTATTAAGTTTAAACATTCATTTAAAAATATTTACGATAAATTTAGGTATTTTGTACATAAGCCCAAATTCTTATATTGATGTTACTCGCGATCAATTATAATTAATTTTAATCAAGTTTGGAAAATCTATTACTTTAATGACATTGACTAATTTCCGTGCAAATGCAAATTTCTGATACTTCAACAAAAAATATACCTGAACACAGTAAATCGTGAAAACTAATTAAATGCACAATTTGTTTGTATATCATGAATCTTGTTTGATTGTCGTCGTAGGGTAGATATTTTAGAGCTATATAATACACATGAAAATTTTTTGATGTGTTAAGTGCAAAATAATCACAATTTAGTTTTTTAAACTTTCACTTTATTACGGGGATCCTAAACCGATTTGACAATGAAACATTTAATGAAATTTTTTATCAATAAACCATTATACCTATTGGGTACATTGTCCGTCCCGCGTCTTAGGACCGTCTACTTGTAAGCTGGAAAACGAAGTGCAGCCAATGTAAAGGACAATGCGTATAATACACGACAAAATAGATTTATCAATCTTGGCATTGCTCCGACTGTACGATAATTAGATAAATCTTGACAGTGAGGTTGTGTACGTTTTGTTCATTGTAAGATAAATCGATTCAATTCCAATTGCAATATATATATTGCCATGATATTTATGTTAAATTAATCTAATTATTATTAAATATATGTTAAATGTCTTTATAA
The DNA here is from genome assembly GCA_014611495.1 of Limonius californicus. Classification (NCBI taxonomy): domain Eukaryota; kingdom Metazoa; phylum Arthropoda; class Insecta; order Coleoptera; family Elateridae; genus Limonius; species Limonius californicus. The sequence continues at coordinate 60,639 of JABXWE010101962.1, forward strand.
TTCCTTAAATTAAACAAAGAATGCCATCGGAAGGTCTTGTAGATATGTAAAAAGGATATTTATTATGTTAAATTCCATATGTTCACCTGAAATGTAGTTTAGGTAGATTATTTATGTCCTAATTAATAATAATTAATGAAATATTATAGTTAAATAAGTCTTTATAAACCTGTTTATGATAAAAAGTGTTTCCGATACTTTTTACGATGCTTCAATGTTGGAATTCTATTACGCCATGTATGATTTGGTAGTGTTTGACTATTTGTAATCCTGTGGGGTGATTTGTTACTCGTTGTGGTTGATGATGGAGATCTCTTTGAACTGTAACGGAGCCCTATAATTCAATAATAGTAATTAATTTATGTAAATAATTTAAATGTATATAATTTTACTACAACATGTTTTGTATAAGCCAAATTAGTTGAAGATTGTACCTAGGAAGGTTTTTGTTAGGTTTGTTTGATAATTTGTGTTATTTGTGTGGATATATTCGTATTTGATTAAATTTTGAATTTTTAGGTTATGAGGTAGTATTTAGTTATTTACTTCGAATAGATTGGATTTATAGGATGTTTATGTGTTGCTTAACTTGTGTTGTAATCGTAGAATTGTGTTAAATGTGTTTTTATTAGGTATATCAATAATTTTAGTTTAATTAACAATATTTTAAAAAATGTAAAATTTGTGTAATTTTGAATATTGGCTTGTGGGATGTCTATTTATAGATATTAATTCAGGGATTCTGAATCTGGAATTAGTTTTTTGATAGGTTTAGGCATAAGCTTTCTATCCATAATTTTAAATTTATTTATTAACGCTTCACTAGTTTTTGTTTTGAAAATTCCGTTCTTCATTTTATTATGTTACCTGGTTACGATTCGATTTTGTCAGAATTTCAGAGGTATCTGGCAGAAAATAATTGTTTTAGTACCTATATGGCCATCGAACTGGGTGCACGCTTTTTTCTTATCAGTGCTTAAATTTTATTGTAATGTAACTTTGAATCTCAAAAATGAGGTTAAGTTTGTTTGTTTACGAAATGTCAAAGTGATTTATATTACTACAACTATAATTGTGGGTTAATAATTACAAATGTGTGTGTGTAATAATAATAAATAAGTTACCATATTTAAATTGATTCCAGTGTGTTTTCTTTGGAAAATTTTAACTGAAAAGAAATGAGCATAAAAATAAAATTTCTTTTATTCATTCATTTAATATAATAATAATAACGTATAAAAAAGAACTTACCTTAATTAAATTGGAACATTTGAGTGTAATTAATACAGTGCTTCTGAGATTTATTCCACTAAACTTTAAATTTGCGTATTGGAAGCTGACATTGCGAATTTCAACGAGTCCGGCCGATACAATGGAACTCTTCAACGTAGGAAATAAGAATGTACAGATCAGCAGTTTTCGGAGAATTGGTGCCTAAATTGCCGCAAACGGGACTGGATTTTCAAGATAAGTTCAAAAGTTATTTATGTACTGATGATATTATATTTTATATTTGATTCATATAAACCTATCTAAATTAGGGAAGCCACGTATTCACCTTAGCCTGAGAAAATTAGAGTCAATTTAGATGCTATTGTATATCAATTTAGATTTATTAATTTTGAAAGAATTCAAAATTGGCGCCCAACGATTTCATCAATTATATTTATTAATAAAAATAAAATTCACAGCAATATATATATATATATATATATATTGCTGTGTTATACTCGATAAAATGGACTTAATTCTAATTATATATAAAGTATTAAAGCTATAGGAAGCTTTCCTGTATGTAAATGAGTTGTTCACACACACTAATTTGAAATGAGTTTATACGTTGTTCTTTCCGATCATTCTTTGGGTTGTAAGATGGGAATTCTAAATTTTGCATTCATCTGAAGGAAACTTGGCAATGGAGCCGCGTTCATAAAGTTGTTTTCAAGCCTTGCACCAATTTTTACTGAGTCTTGAGCTGTAATAATAATGATATTAATGTAAATGTTTATATTTTGACAGTTCAGACCAATTTTGTAGATTTAAGCATATTAATTTGGTTAATTGGCTGTAATTTGTACTGAATGCCATTGACTTAGCTTAAAAGGTAACTGTGTGTTGTATTTATTTAAACATTGAATGTGTATTTATTTGTTTATCTGCAAATTTAGATAATTTTCTAGAAATTGTAAAATTACATCAAAAGAATGTTTAGATTCTGCTACATTGTATGTAGACATGTAGTACAGGTGATATGGATGCTATTCGTCGTATTTCCCATAGCAACAATGCTGTATTTGTTTATTTATGTGTTATTTAAACATGTTTTACAATTTCGTTTACATGTTTGAAAATTGTTAAGTTATTTCTATTCCTGAGGGAAATTTGAGAATGAATGCAGTTAACTACTTAGGTAGGGCATCTTCGTGTGTGAAGTTTGTTAGGAACAATGGTTTAATTATTGAATTGTTTATATTTATACGTGAAATGGTAATGTACTTCAGAATTATCGGAATTTTTCATGTGTTTGAGTGTTTAAACCTATTAAAATGTTTTATTAATGTTAATATTAGTGTGTTAGGATAGTTTAGGTTTGTTTTTATGAAGTTTACCTGTAGGTTTAATTGTTTATTTTAATTTACAGATTTTGTTGTTAGAATTTTGGTTTTGTGTTCATGTTAGATAGGGCATGTGCGGTATCAAAAGATTGGTCTTTTGATAAGGATTTCAAATATGTAATTAGTTTGGACCTAGCATGATCCATAGTTAAGTTATTTAGTTTGTTAGTTTTATTATTCAAATTGTCCATTTTGGAGCTGGCTCCTGCTTGGTCAGTTTTTCCTGATGATAAGCTAAGTTTGTAGAAGTAGATTAGATTTTGTTAAAATACTTGAATGTTATGTAAGTTGCTATGACAACGCTAAATTTTTCAGGACAGGTATAAAAGGAAAATTCTGAAAAAAAGCTTCACTTCCTTATTATTGTGAGTAGTTTATTTAATTACATTTTGTTGTTGATTTGTATATGTCATTGAAGGCACAACATTTTATGTGAATCATTTTATTCTGTGTACCTACAGCAGTTTATTTAACCCCATCTACGATTATTACTACATTTAATAAAAGGTATTCAACAGCATCTATATTTGTCACCGCAAAGTGGGGCTTATACTTATATGTTTATTTATTTATTTAAAAGCCCATATCACATAGCAACTTTATTTGGCTACCAACGTGCGGAGATACACAGCAACTATTTTTGGCACCGCAACGTGGGGCATTTTTATTATTTTTCACCAATATATATTTAATAAATTCTAAACCTGCGTTAAATTGTGCCTTAATAATGTAAAAATTGTTGTATATAATCGTTGATAATATTAAAAGTACACGCAAATAATAATAATATTATATTTGAATCTAAGCAAAATGTCATGAATTTTAATATGGATTGCAGCACTTTTCAAGGCGTGTTTAACTGGAATGTTTATGTTTTACCGTTTCGAAATTTTAATATACCCTGGATTATAAATCTCCACTTCCTTCTGTTTTATACTTAGTGAAAATTGCTGTTCTTTTGCTATATTTATGAAGTCCAAGAAAATAGAAAGTTTTAAGCACACCGGCGTTATATCTTATTCCCAAAACGACGTGAAACTTATTAGAATGTAGTTCTGTGAATTTTCCTTTCGAATCAATTCGACGGATTGCTGTTTAAATGAAATTTGTAAAATTTGTAGAACTGATTAGTTACCTCACTTATTCATCCATACTTTTAAAGGAGCCTTTTTCTAAATGTGTTTTACATAGTTGGTTTTATTTTACAGAAAAAGGCGAGGCTTGCACAACTCCAAAGGGAGATCCTGGAGAGTGTGTTCCATTAAATACATGTCAAACAGTTTTCAACGCAATTGCCACTACAAACAGGAGTGCGTTCGGATTTGCCATAAAATCTTATTGCGCCTACCACGATGAACCATACGTTTGTTGCAAGTCTCCAGGTTCGGTGATTGTACCAAATTTTAATACTAAAGCTCTTCCTGACAGAACTGTCTGTGGAGTGACGAGAGACGAATCCAGAATTTTTGGTGGTAAGACAGCGGAACTTGGAGAATTGCCTTGGATGGTTGCTATAATATATAAATCCAAAAATACCAGCGAAGTTGTAGGAGCGGAGTGTGCTGGATCACTAATCAGTAACCGGCACGTTCTGACTAGTGCACATTGTTTGCAAAAATTGGATTTGGAACCGTAAGTTTCGTAGAACATCTTTCTGCAACAATAAACTGTATATGGGTTTCAGAGTTAGTGTTGCATTGGGCGATTGGCGGCTATCTACAGACCCTGATTGTAACACCTTCGTAGCCAATATTGAATGTGCAGATCCAGTTAAATATGTCTCTATAAAGAAAATAACTCCCCACGCATTGTTTAGTCGTAAACTTTTTTACAACGATATCGGTCTGATCCTCTTGGAAGAAGAAGTAGAATTCACGGGTATGCTGATACATGACAAACCATTTTGGCACTCCGATCAACAAATTATTGTTATGAGCTCACAATTTGTTATATTTTAAATCTAGCTTTGCATTTCGAAAGTTTAGATTCCCTTAAATGTGTTCCGAAAATTTAGTAATACATTCATGACACAATAAATAAAACACTTCCTATGAACGAACATATGGTCTCCGATCTATCGTTGGAATAGATTGATTCTACAATCACATATTAATGCAACATTGTTAACCTTTCAGGACTAACTGAGACCAACAGTGAATTATTTTAATTATTATTATTGTACGCATGGACCAATTCAGCTGAGCTCCAACCTATCTTCAAATTAGTTAGTTGTGTTCTTCTTCTTCTTCTTCTTCTTCAGCCTTCCGCCATCCACTCCTGGATGTAGGCCTCACCCATCTCTGTTGGTCACTGGCTTTCTGTGTCCTGTTCCTACCCGCTATCTTCCTGATGTCATCTACCCATCGCTTTATCATGTGATCTTCTCCAGGGCATCTATTGTTCTTCATTTGTTGCAGAGCTAATTTAATCTCATCGGTGGATATCTCTGGAATCTCTTCAGATCCCATATTTAGTGTATGTCTTTGTGCTTGTGGTTAGTTGTGTTAGGATTATATAAATAGCAAGTCTGGCAGTGATATTCTCAAAAATAATCTACAATTCGGTATCTCAGACTGATGTTAGTGTTAACGTTACACTGTTTTCTTTCGAATCAGCTAAACAATTTTTTATATATCTAAGTAAAATGTGGTTAATTATTAATTTTTTTTATTGGAAATGAATTATGAAAGCGAACAGCAACGTCTGTCGGGCGCTGGTAGAGGATAATGAGGTGCGACTGGACGCTGATGACGATGAAGAAGATCACGTTGAAAATGGTGAAGAAGATTCCTAGTCGGAAGAAGATTTAAAATATGAAGAGAAAAATGAAAGAGATTTCCAATCAACTAAAACAAAGAAGGTGCATGGGGATACTTTTTTCTTGCTAAGGAAAAATCTACAAAACAGAGTAAACATGAGCCTTCTCAAGAAGTTGGAACTCGCGGAAGAAATATGCTGACCCACTTGCCAGGCGTGAAATTTAACAAAAGTTCAAGATTTTTGGGGACGTTTCTTTAGCGATGAGATTCTAAATATTATAGTTAAAAATACAAACCTTTCCATAACAAACGAAGAGCTTCACTGGAGTTGTTATATCTTGCCGCAGTGAGAAAAACCTATCACCTCAATGCGACAGATTTGTGGAAAATTAACGGCACAAACCTTTCCGACGTTGCGGTCGTTGTCGAGACGGCGCTGAAAATGACCGGCTAATTTGACTTATGTGAAAGAAATGAGCATATTTTCCGAATTGAATAAAACATATATGACTCGTATCCGTCGAGGACCACCCATACCGCAAAATCGCTTGCTCTCCTCAAAGAGTACCGACCGGCACTCGTTATTATAAAATTTAACTGCTAACCCCTTTCCTCCCTTCACCAACCTGCTCTATCGTTCCGTTTACTTTCTTCAAGCCCTTTCTCTTTCTTTTTTGTCCTCCCCCCCATTTCCTTTATTTCGCTTCACTTTTCTCCTTCACCCCATTTCCTCCCATCCCCCGTTCCTCTTTACCTCCTTCAACCACTTTCCCATTTATTCTCTCATTTTCTTGACGCCTTTCCCCCTTTCGTCTATCTTTTCCCCGTTTCCTCCTTTTACCCCAGTGTCCTCTCCCTTTCCTCTCTCCTCTTCTCTCATTTCCTTTCCACCCCACTATTTCGCCCCTTTCCCCTCTTTCCACCGCCCTTCGCCTCTCCTTCACGCTAGCAGTTTCTGGGAAATGATACGATAGGTCCCCTCTTCGTCATCATTCTCCTGTCCCTTAAAATTAATAATATGTTGTAGTAAAACAAAATGCCTACTATATTACAAACAAGAGATCAGAGACCATATGTTCATAGGAAGTTTGTTTACTTATTTTGTGTCCCTGAATGTACTCCCAAGTTTATGAAATACATTTAAGTTCCACCCTGTATATAAATTATAATTTTACATACCTGAAAATCAATTTCAGATATCTGAAAGGCAATTTTACTTATCTAATTTTGGTTATATGAATTACGTTCTAGATACACATACATATAAAATACCACATATGTGAAAACCAAATCATATCAATTTTGAAATCAGTTTGAAGTATTTCGTAGATATTGTTGTATTTTAAAATTGCCATGTTTATTATAGCAAGATTTAATTAAGGCACACATATATTTTAAGATGTATGCTCTTAGAACTAACAGTTGAGTAAAAGGGCAATTATTCTGCATAGAGACGACTTCTTAATCGGTAAGATTAATAAAACTGTAACACATTTTAGATTATATCAGCCCGATTTGTTTACCCTTCCCAAATCTACCACCACCAGTGCACGGAACGTATATGACTGTATCAGGATGGGGTTGGAAAACATATGGTGAACTCTCTACTGACCTTTAATATTTTAAAATAATATTATCTCTCCGTAGGTGAAGTATCTGATGTATTACAAAAAGTTGAAATACCTTTAATATCAAATAAAAAATGTCAACCAAGACTCAAGGGCGTAAATGTAAGTGCACAACAGTTATGTGCAGGAGGTGAGATAGGCAAGGACACCTGTGATGGAGATGGTGGAGCGCCTCTTACGAGGATCTATGAGGATAAATCAAGCGGAAGACAGCAATGGTACCAAGATGGTTTGGTTTCATTAGGATTTACCGAATGCGGAAGTAAAGTTCCAGGTGTTTACACCCGTGTTTCCAGTTTCATGGACTGGATCATCAACATCATTTCTGGAGATTAGTTTAGGATTAATATTTACTGTTTATAACTCTTTTTCATTTACTAGCAATCACAGATATGTTTAGCAAGATAACATCAGTGGGTAAAAGTACCTATCTTTGTTCTGTCTCTCTCTGGATTGTATTTAGTTGTTTTTTAAATTACGATGACATTTTTCTATGTTGTCCCACAATTTTGTGCAGAATATAATAAATATTCGATACGTCAAATACAAGAGACTGACGTTTGACATTGTGTATTAATGTGACTTGTTCCACAGCTTCGACTGTACGAGGGTTGCCTTTCATATTTCGGGATTAAAGAACAAAAACAAATATTTATCATCGAAAATGGCTTTATTGTTTTTCAAAATATTCTCCATGAAGATCAATACACTTTTGCATGCGTGTGAACCAATTATCGAAGCACTTTTTCCACTCCGATTGCGGTACTTCCAAAACATGCATTTTGAACGCATCAACCGCTTCTTCAGGTGTCGAAAAACGTTGACCTCGCAATTTATTTTTGATGTTCGGGAATAACAAGAAGTCATTGGGTGCCAAACCAGGACTATACGGAGGATGTCTCATCAAATCGACGTTTTGATTGCTCAAAAAGTCACTTGTTCGAGCCGATGTGTGAGAGCTCGCATTGTCGCGGTGGAGACTGATCTGTCTTCGGCGGTTTGTTTTCCTTATTTCTCCGAAGACTTGTGGCAAACAAGTGGTTGTGTACCATTCAGAATTGGCCGTTCTACGTTGCATCAATGGTACGGTTGAGACAGGTCCAGTTTTTTCGAAAAAACAGGCGACCATTTGCTTCGAAGTGCTTCGAGCAAGAACGACTTTTGTTGGGTTTGGCTCGCCTTGGAAGACCCACACTGTCGACTGCTGTTTACTTTCGGGCTCATACACGTAGATCCACGATTCGTCACTTCTCACGATGTCATACACATGTTTTGAAGCAGCGCTATTGAAGTTTTTGAACATTTCTTGCGACCAATTGACACCAGTTTGTTTTTGAGTGATTGTCATATTATGTGGGATCCAACGCGAACAAATCGTTTTTACGGCCAAATGTTCATGCAATATTGAATGTATGCTGGTCCCACTAATGTCCAAGGATACCTCAATCTTACGATAAGTCACATAACGATCTTGCAGTAATAGTTCACGCACCGCATCAAAATCGAATTAAGTTCATCGATGCGCTGTTGTTGAGTTAATCCACGTCGAAAGTTGTAAAAAATAATCGCACGAACATTTTCACGATTTAATTCCATTTTTGGCCGATATGAATTTTTCAAATTACTGTAAACAACACAAATAACGCTCGTACGTCAAAACGTTCTGAGTACGTATACCGTCAAAAATGTCCAACTTTACGATAGAGACGTCAGTTGCCAGATGGCAGCACTAGGGTTGCCCAATCCCGAAATATAAAAGGCAACCGTCGTATTTCGTGGATGGCTTTGATAGCATAATATGATTGAATGTTATCCTGTTTAATTTTCTTTGTGTTTGTTGAAAAAATATGATATTACATCATAAAAAACGTAAAATTTGTATAAACATTTGTAGTCATTTGACAAAAAAGCTTCTTTTGATTTTGGCAATACATTCTGCAGATAGATCCTCAACAGGAATTGCCGTACCCAAAATGTAAGCTGACAAACTGCGAATTTTTGGCAGAATGTTTATGTTTGCGGTTTTCGTAATCGACGTAATCAGTAATTAAATGCATTCCAAGTTTTTTAACAAAGTTAAATCGTTTTATTTGACCGCCATTTATACGAAAATCGGTATAAAACACGAGTTTTAACACTAACTTTAGCATTGTAAAAATCGCCATTGGCCATGTTCTTGATCTTAGATCTTACAGTGCAAAAGTTGACATCATGTAGGATACTTTGCAACTTTGTATAACAATTTTTTTTATCTAAACACACATCTATAACAATAATGGATTGTATAACGAGATTAAATAAGTACAAATATAGTACAACCTACACAGGGTGTATAATTGACAAAATGAACTACAAATGATCGAAATAAAAATATTTTTACGTTATGCTATACGAGGTCCTCAAGACCCTGCGAGGGCTCTTAAAACACGATAATGCAAACAAACCTAGGACCAGAGCTGGTAAAGTTACTTTTGAAAAGTAACTAGTTACAAGTTACAAGTTACTTCATCAAACTAAGATAGTTACTTGATAAAAAAGTTACTTCTCTTTAAAAGTAACTTAGTTACAGTTACTTTAAGTAACTTAGTTACTTTTAGTACCTAAGTTACATCTTGAAAAAAATTACACAAACACAATATTATATTATAAATTATAATCATAGGGCAAAGTTTATTTACACATAATGTTTATAACTGTCATAATAAAAATAGTAATAATAATAATAATAATAATGTAATTGTAAGTAACTAATCAGTAATTATAATAAAACGTGTTATGAAACCTAAAATGGTAAATAGATAATAGTAATAAACTTAAAAACGAAAAATTGCGGAATTAAGCACAAAGAACACAACTAGGAACGAACCAGACAACGCGCCAACTTAAGTAGTTAATAACAATAATACTTTTATATTTTATTAGCTTTCAGCAAGATTAAGTTTTCAAAATGTCTATCAGACAAGGCATGTCGCCTAGGTGAATTAATAAAAGTCGCATATGAAAACATTCTTTCGACTGGAGCTGAAGACGGCAACGGCGTGTTGAACTTAATAAAAACATTTTTAATGTAAGGGTAACTATTTAACATTGATAAATCTGTATCTACATCTTGAAGATATTGCAATAACTGCAATTCTATTTGACCTCTGATACCCGAACCAGTTGATGTGGATGTAATTAAAAATGTGTCTCCCTCTTCAAATTCAAAAAAATCTGAGAGTAAAGGCTTTGACACCATTTTAGTTTCTTTGTCTGTATTGGTGATTATCATTTTTTCTGCATTGTCTACAACCAGTTTTTGAATGGCATTGGCATTGATGTTAATTTCTGCAACATCTTTTAGCAAACTTAACCACCGCAATTTGAAATGTGGATGAGTGACTGCTGCAATAATAGCATTATTGGCTTCTGTAGTTAACGTAAGTTGGTTACGAAATCGAGACTTCAAACTTTGTAAACAACCTTTGAGCACCGGTCCCATGTATTTGAAGTTGAGATTCTGGTTATTTAATTTTTCTAATTTTATTTTTAAGCTGGCGATACTTGGTATGACATATCCATAGTAAATATTATTTTCAACTTGCAGAACATCTAGGGTCATCGCTATGGGCTTTAAAATCTGGCAGTATTCTTCGAGATAACTAATATCTGTGTCCTTTAAAATATTTGCTTTTATATTCATATCCAATTTCTCATACAAGACTGTTAGTTTGTCTTTCGCACTTAAGATCTGCATAATGGCATCATAATGTGAATTCCATCGGGTCACCCCAGGGTAACTTAAGTAGTGTCCTAAAACATCTTCTATTATTTCAGCGCTTTTAGGTCTTCCAGCTTTATTCCAGAGAACCGAACATTTACGCATTATTAAAGGATGTCGTGTGTGTAAGGAAGGAGTGTTGTCGATTGTCTTGCTATATCTGTAGTAGCCAATAAATTTATTGTATGACTAGCGCATCGAATATGATTAGGCAAATGAATATTTATCGACACATCGGATTCGTCAAAATTCGGGTTTATAACTACAGTTTCTGGCTCTCCAACTTCTTCATCTTCAAAATTGTCCCCTCCTAAACATAGCACATTAAAATTTTCCTCATATGTGTTTTCTATGATATCACTGGCTAACTGAATTCCATATTCCTTAAACCCCTTGACGAAATTTGATCCATTATCCGTTATTGTTGCTACTAATTTATTTTGGTTTAGTCCATAAATCAAATGAATATCTTCCAACATGTCTCCAATTTTGTCGTAGGTGTGTGCACCTTTGAAACGTTTACATGCGAGTGCTGCTGAATTTCGTGTTAACATTTTATTATTTTCTATCCAGTGGCAAGTAATGCCCAAGAAACTTCTTTTTTTGCCTGACCATATGTCGGCTGTTGTGCAGACGAATTTTACATGTTTTAGTTTTTCTTTCATGTTACTGGCAGAATTTTCAGCGAGCTCAGATATACGATTCATTGCCGTTTATCTGGACATAACTTTTAACTCCATGCCATTAAATATTTGTGTAAAATTAGGGTTATCTAAAACAGATACAGCCGACATCGTATTAACTACAAATTTTAAAATTCTTTGGTCAAACTCCTGTTGGCTGATATTTTTGTGTTTCGAAAAGCTGGTTTTTATATCCAACTGTCTAGTAGATTTTTTGGTAGCCGTAGGTACAGAATTTCCAGCGTCATTTATATTTACAAGTTTCCGTTTCAGCTGCTTTTTGTTTTTTTTTGCAATCTTTTAGGTGTTTTAAAAAATTGGCAGTTGTGCCGACAGAACCTTGAATTGTTTTTAAATTTGGCAAACAAATCTGACATTTTGCTCTGATTTTTGAGGAATCCAGATCCTGATGCTCAATTTTAAAATACGTTTCATTTACAAGTGGTGAGCAAGAGTAATTATTCTGTTGTGTTGCCGAACTGCTAGTGGAAGGCTGAGGTTCTTGCAACTGCAAATTACTTTTATTTTTGTCCCCTGAAGCAGTGAAACTCCTTTTTCCGATTAAAAGAAACTTATCCAGTGACATGGATGTAGTTTTTTTTGAGCTGTCTTGTTCGGGAGTATAATCCGGATCATTTTCCGTATCTGTAGCAAACGGTTCCTCTTCAGATTCGCTAGGTTCACCAACGACACCAACGGTTTCAAAGTTCATCTAGAAAAGAATACAATATGCATTTACAATTTATCCACTGTCAGTTAAGTTTTAATTTTGTAGAAAAAAATTGGGGAAAATTAAAAAGCAATGAAAAATGTTTACCTTTCGCTATTTTAGTAGGTAGGTACTAAAATTCCTAGACAAAATAATTATTATCAAAAAAAAGTGGAAAATAACATTTTATTAAACATAAAAAGAGACTATAGGTATTGACGTATTGTAAATCACATCATTTCAATAGTGTGATCATAATCTAAAAAACTTAGATTAGTATCAGTACAGTACCTACCCAAACATTATTAAGGGCAACTAAAAAAATATTACTTGTCCGATTTTCTAGACATATGTATTGTTTTACTCCAAATGATATAAAAATGTAGGTAACCGTACCTACTTAAATAACAAAACGCAAATTATTTTTACTTTTTTTTTTATGACTTGAGTCTTATGACATGAGGTCATGTCATGGTTATGTGTATGGTGCATGGTGCAGTTTAAATATATAACTTAATAATTAATAATTTTCGCTACTTACGTTTATTATTATTATATTACACAGTTTCGCTCACTTTTAAAACACTTCACTTGTCCAGACAACACTTGCAACTACAATGAATTTGCTGACACTGACAACTAACACATATAATAATACTGCTTCTCTTCTAAGAAATCTGAGACAGACTAGACTAAACAACTCCTTCCGGCTGGTATAAAGTAACTTTAGCTGATTTTGCAAAACGAACTTAAGAAATAGGTAAGTTACTTTGTAAGTAACTTAGTTACTTTTATAAGTAACTTAGTTATATAAAAAGAACTTTTCTATGAAAATAACTAAGTTACTTGTAAAAGTAACTAAGTTACTTACAAAAGTAACTTAGTTACAGTTATTTTTAAAATGTAACTAATAAATAGTTACAGTTACTTATAAATTAAAAGTAACTAAGTTAAAGTAACTAAGTTAGTAGAAGTAACTAAGTTACTAAAAAGTAACTTTTATTTTAGTTACTTCCCAGCTCTGCTCATAGACGTCTTTTCCAGCATGAGAAATAGGAGAATGGATTTTATGTACAAAAAATAGGTAAGTTTCTTTCTTAACTCACGAGCCGTCACTGCATTTTTGATGGCTACACACTCAAATCTCTCATCGCTAACGTTAAATATCTGCATCCAATCTACTGTAAAGATATCTTTTACTTTCCATTTACCTGTCTGGCCATATCTTGTTGTGCATAAAGCAGTAATTTTACACATGATTTACATTCTGCATGTTTCACATACAGATATAAAAATACATATCTGAAATTAGGTAGAGAACATACTTTTTGCTGCATATAATGTAGAAAATATTATTCTACTTATAAATTATGGAAAAAGTATAATAATACATATGACAGACTTGATATATTAGTTAAATTTTTCTATATGTAATGCAGAAAATTTTATTTTATATATAAATTATGCAGAATGTTTTTGTTTATGGTCTTATTACTCTTCTAATGCGACCTTACCCCACACCGCCTCGACACTGCTCAAGCGGTACAAACGAGGATCATAATAATACCGGGTGGCCAAGATAAGAGGTCCCGTGTGAATACAGAAAGGTAAATTAATATTATATTTTTATTTAAAAGTAGTAAATACAGAATATTACGAATAACAACATACTGAACATGCAGTAGTTCACAGCAAGTGTTGAAAGTGTTCACCATGAGCTTCGATACACAACTCAGCACGTTTCAACATGTTTTGGAAAACTTTTGCCAATTCATTTGGTGTGATTTCCGCAATCGTATTGCGAATGTTCATTTTCAACTCTTCAATTGTATGCGGATTGTTACAGTACACTTTACCCTTTAAATTACCCCACAAATAAAAATCGCAGGTAGACAAATCGGGCGATCTGGGAGGCCATAAACCTGCGGAAACTGTATGCTCTTCTCCGAAAGCTTCATGGACGTATGCCATAGAAAACCGTGAAGTATGCGCCGTAGCACCATCTTGCTGGAAAAACGCATACTCTCGTTCTTCCTCCGTCAGCTGCGCTATGAATGGTTGCAACAATTCCGTTACATACACTCCAGAGTTCACGGTGTTATTAAAGAAAATCGGGCCTACAATCCGTCGGGCTGAAACTGCACACCAAACGCCTATTTTTGCGTCATGCAGAGGCACATCAAAGTGTTCCCTGGGATTGTCTGTTGACCAATAGGGAGTGTTTTGAGAGTTCACGTACCCGCTAAGGTGGAACCATCCTTCGTCTGTGATAAAATAAAGATTCGGATCCAGATAACCATCAGCGACATGAGTGAGTAACCATTTGCAATAATGTTGTCGTTTTGCGTAGTCCGTAGGTTGTAATGTTTGCATCACCCTTACTTTGTACGCTCGCATATGTAACTGCTTCAACATGTTCGGGCATGACGTTCGTTTGATGTTTAGTTGGGAGGATAGACGTCTAGTTGATTTCCATGGACTTCTTAGCATAGTCTCGTGAACATGTTGAATATTTTCCGGCGAACAAACCGTCTTTACACGGTTACGTTTGGCGTTAGCGACTGAACCTGTAGCTCTAAATTTATCAATTATTTTCTGGACAACACTTTTAGCAGGAGCAACTGTCTGTGGATATTTTGTGGTGAACCTTTCATTTAACGTTACAAACGATTTACATCCCAAATAAGTTTCAACAATAAAAACTCTTTGTTCGATTGAAAACGGCATTCTGCAGAACTGTATTCACAACCGTTATTAACAAGTGACACTGAGCAATACACAGTTAACATCAAATGGCCGCTGCACATCACGTGACCCCGCGCGAGCGCTCAATATCACTTTCAGTATGATACAGGACACGGGACCTCTTTTATCTTGGCCACCCAGTATTATGCAGAAACAATATAATATTTTTCTGCAGACGGAATACCTTTTTTTCTAGGCTTGCTGCAATTGACTTTTTAAAAAATCACTTTGTATAAAAATGCATATCTGAAATTAAGTAGAGAACATACTTTTTGCTGCATATAATGTAGAAAATATTATTCTACTTATAAATTATGGAAAAAGTATAATAATACATATGACAGACTTGATATATTGGTTAAATTTTTCTAGATGTAATGCAGAAAATTTCATTTTATATATAAATTATGCAGAATGTTTTTGTTTATGGTCTTATTACTCCTCTAATGCGTCCTTACCCCACATCGCCTCGACACTGCTCAAGCGGTACAAACGAGGGTCATAATAATATTATGCAGAAACAATATAATATTTAATAATTTACATATTTCACATGTTTGACGTAGTAAAGATGTTTTTGTACATACAATGTAGAAAATGCTCTCTCTGCATATAAATTATATAAAAGTGTGTCTTCTTCTTCTTCTCGGTGCCTTCCGCTATCGGAGGTTGGCGACAACTATGTTGAAAGCCTCTCTGTCTTCCGCTATTCTATATAGCTCATGTGTATTCATCCTGGTCCAATTCTTGATGTCCGTTTTCTTTCCACGCCTTCCTTCTATTTTCCCCTTCATGATTAATTGAAGCAGCCGATATTTATCGTTTCTTAGAATGTGCCTGAGGTAAGAAGTCTCTCTTTTTTTTACTAGGTTAAGTAATTTTGGTTGTTGTTGAATCCGCCGTAACACCTCTACGTTTGTCACTCTGTCAGCCCATGAGATTCTGAGTATTCTCCTGAAGGTCCACATTTCGAAGGCCTCCAGCTATTTTACTGAACTTGCTTTTAGGGTCCACGCTTCTGTGCCATACAATAAAACTGAATAAACGTAACATTTTACCATGCGGGATCTCAACTTCAAACTAAGGTTCTATCCATAAAGAATCTTCTCATTTTGATAAATATTTCTCATGCATGTTCGATTGTGGCTTTGATTTCGGTCTGTGGATCTAACTCTTCTGTTACCCAACATCCAAGGTATTTGATCTTCTGCACTTGTTCAATTTGCTGGCCATCAATGCGAATATCTGTCATTACGTTATTTTGATTGCTGTATACCAGTATTTATATTTTTTGTTTATTAATTTTCATTCCTAATGTCTTTCCTTCGGCATCCAATCTGTCTAGTAAGTTCCGTAAATCCTCTGCACACTCCTCTATAATTGCAGTATCGTCAGCCATATCTCATGTTGTTAATAGTTACTCCATTTATTCTTATGCCCTCGGTAGCTTCTTCCAAGGCGTTCTAAGAGATAGTTTCTGAATAGAGATTGAATAACGATGGCGATGGTACGCCGCCCTGTCTTACTCCTCGTTCTATTTCTACACTATTAGTGAATCCATTCTCAATTCTGACAGAGGCTGTTTGATAACCATCATTTCATTTTTATCGAGTCCTCTTTTTTGTAGATGTTTTATTAGCTCTGCATGTATTACTTAGTCAAACGCCTTTTCATAATTAATGAAGCATACATACGCGTTTATCCATTGGTCTTTATATTTCTGCACGAGTACTGTGAAACTATGCGGAGCTTTTCTTGTGCCAAATCCACATCGAAAACCAAACTGTTGATCACTATGGCTTCTTTGCATTTCCTATACATTCTGTTATGTACAATTTTTAGAAATAAGTTGATGGTGTGGCGCATTAAACTTTTTAGACGAAAATCATTGCATCTTTTTGTATTTGGTCTTTTTGGTATGGGGATGAAAATAGATTTTAACCAGTCTTGTGGTATTTTCCCCATTTCATGTATTTGGTGGAAATGGTCGACCAGGAGATTAATATTATCTTCGTCAATTAACTTTACGATTTCCATGTAAACTTCGTCTGGGCCGACTACTTTCCGCAATTTAGCTGCCTTTATTGCGTTTAACACTTCTGACTTTAGAATTTTTGGGCTGTTTTCGTTTATATGCGTGTATTCACTTGGCTCTGCCCTATTAGCTCTCGCATATATCTTTCCCATTCCTTAGATATATTATTTTCATTGGATATTAATTAATTTGTTATCTTGTTTAATGTGATGCTAGAGAAGGTAATCAGAGAAAGCGGAATAAATACAACTGGTCTGTTAATGAACAAGAGTCACCAGTGCCTGGCATATGCCGATGACATTACGCTACTAGCGAGAACACCAAAAGAGCTACAAAGGATAACAAGGAATCTAGAAAGGGCAGTGAGGAAGGTAGGACTAATCATAAATGATGAAAAAACGAAATATATGATAATGAATGGAAAAGCGGGAATAAATACAAGAAGAGAACAAATAGAAATTACACATGACAACAACAGGGCAATGAAAATACACAAGGTATAGAGCTTTGTTTATCTTGGTGTGTTAATAACGGAGGACCAGAGCAATATCAAAGAAATAGGAGCCAGATTAGTGAAAGGTGATAAGTGTGTCGGTGGATTGAGCACGATAATGAAATCGAAAAGTGTATCAAGAAACGCGAAACAACGATTGTATAAAACAGTGTTAAGGCCAACAGTAACGTACGGATGTGAAGCTTGGGTGATGAACAAAGTGGAAAATATAGGAAATATAGGAGAGAAAGGTATTGAGGAGAATTTTTGGAGGTAGAAAAACAGAAGACAGATGGGAAAGAAGAAATAACGAAGAACCAAAACAGTTGTATGGAGACACAACAATCACTCAATTCAATAAGGGCACAGAGGGTGAGATGGTTAGGCCATATAGAGCGTTTAGAAGACAGCAGGCAGACCAAGGCAGTACTGAAAGCCAACCCACAAAACACAAGAAGGAAATGGCGACCAAGAAATAGATGGATGGAGGCAGTGAAAGCAAACCTAAGAGATAAAGGGATAACAGAGTGGAGAGAGCTAGCAAAGGATTGGAAGGAGTGGAGGAGAATTGTCCAACAATGGGCCTGAATGGCCTGTGAACGCGCTATATATACAGGGAATTTTTCTTTTTAGTATACATTGCCTATGTATACTTTTAAAAAGAACGCGTCAACTACGCCTATTATGTAGGCAACCAACTATACAGACAACTGAAGCATGCTGTGACCAAAACAATCAAATTAATTCAATGTTAAAAAATAAAATTAGTCTTTATTTAGTGTCTTCTTGCGTTTTTTTACAACCATGTACAGTAAAGACGAAAAAGTGGAAAATCTAATATGGTACCAGAATGGCAACAGCTTAAGAACTACGAGAGACTTATTTTCAGTAAAATATCCAGAAAGACCTATCCCTTGTATTCGAATCATACAGACAATTTAAATCAGAGGGATGCGTAATAATTTCCCATAAAATAAGAACTAAAAGTAATCACGTTTTAACCGAAGAAATGAAATTAAATATTTTATGCTACGTTGAAGAAATCATAATTAATAGTAAATAATAAAAAATAATAATTAAAAAAAGTTTACGATGGCCGGGTATTGAACTCGGATCAATTGCTTGGAAGGCAGCTATGGTGACCATTACACCACTTTGCCGGTGACGTATTTGTGTTGCACAAAAAAAAGTACAATGTTCACGGACCTTACGGAAACATCACCCTGTCGATTTTTGCATTTAACAAAAAAGTCATCATCTGTGTCTTATATACCTACAAGGTGAAATACTTATTTAATATAAACACTGCATCAACATAACCTTCATACTCAAATAATTCATCTCTATAGTGACGTTTGTTTCTGATTTTTAGTTGTCGGTATAGTTGGTTGCATACACAATAGGCGAAATTGACGCGTTTCTTTTAAAAGTATACATAGGCAATGTCTACTAAAAAGAAAAATTCCCTGTATATTAATTTATTTTCGTTATTAAGCAGGACACCGGATACCCTACTTTTAAAAATACTAGCAACCTCTTTCACTTTTTTGTGGATGTTGAAGTCGTCATGTTTAGTTTGAAGATTTTCTATTTCCACACATTTTTCTGTCATCCACCTCTTTTTGGCTTCTCTCACTTTTGTTTTAATTGTTTTATGTATTTGTTTATATATTTCTTGATCACCATTTCTATATTTCCTTCGTTCGACCATTAGGTTTATTATTTTCTGCATCATCCACTTCTTCTTAATCTTTTTGTTTTCATTGTTAAGGTTACAGTCCCTTTCACCAGTACTGCCTTTAATCGTTCCCATATTGTGTTCATATCTTCCACATTGTATTTATGTTCCTGTAGTTTCTTGAGTTCTTGATTTATTGCTGTTGTCGTCTGCCTGCAAATTTTTGGGTGTTTTCAGTTTCTGAGTGTCCACCTTCTTTGTTAATTTTTTCTTCTTTGCTTTTTATATCGCACTTTAACTTTTGCCGCTAATAAATTGTGATCTAATAGCACATCTGCCCGCGGGTAGGTGCAGGCATCTTGAAACATTTATTTCTCACCTACCACATCTCCTACCTGCCTTTTGCCTACTTTGGCTTAAAATCCCTCACGATTATATTCCCTTCATGTTTCTTCATCATTTTCAGCAAATATTTTATCTGTTCATAGAATTCAACGATTTCATTTTCAGGTTTGTCTGCAGTTGGGGCATAGACCTGTATGATGTTAATATTAATGGGGTTACCTTGTAATTGTATAAATATGATTCTGTCTGAGAGTGATATGAAATTTATAATTGCTTTGCTGACCTCCTTAGTAAAAGTGTGTAATATGTAATAATTTACATATTCTACATATGCGATATATTATACATATTGTTCTACACGTTATACTGTAGAAAATAGTATTTTATTTATCTTGCTGCTTACTCCCGGAGTAGACATAGGGATTTTGTCATTTGTTTATATGTGCCTTTATCTTTAGCCATCGCTGCCAATTGTGCAAAGGATTTCCCAGTTTTGCATTCAACAGTTCTCCATGTTGTTTTTGGTCTCCCTGATTTTCTCCTGCCTTGCAACTTCCAAGTTAGAGATGTTTTACATCATTCTGAGCTATTTTTCCTTAACGCGTGCCCGAATCAGCCATATTTCCTTTTTGTTATTTCACTGTTTGTATCACCTTAGTTAGTTTTTTCCATAGCTCTTCATAACCACCATATTCTTGTTATAAGTCTTAGGCATGTGTTCTCAAATACCTGTAGTTGTTGTCTAATTGCAGATTTTTATCAAATGCTTCCATTACTCTATTAAGTCTATTTTATTGAAAATTTAACGAGCAACACTCAGAAGACTTAACCTCTTCAGTTTTTGCATTTTTTTAAGTTACCTGTTTTGGGATTTTTTGAGATTCCTTCCTGCCAGTCTTTTGAGAAAGTTTCCTCCTCCCGGATATTTATTATAAGTGTGATTATTGTAGTAACGATTGTTTCTATATCTAATTTTAGAATACCTTTAGAATTCCATACAAATTATGCAGAAAGTACAAAATATTATTCTACATGTAATTACCCAACCCGTACGCACTCCTATGCTACCTCAACCCCTCAATAATCACAATATTTTTAGAATTTCAATACAAACTGTGATAAACAATCATATACATGAATCTACCTACTCAATTATAACACCTGATATACTTTCAGATAAAAGAATAAAATTCAGTTCACTCAATTTTTGCAAAGAATTTACAATACCGTAGAACTTACTTAAATGCTGCACTTGTTTCTGAACCGTGTCCGACAGAGTGGAAATAACAGGTGGTTTTTGAGGATCATCATTTAACAGCAATGTAATTAAATCATCTCTTGGAATGTGCACCTTACGATCCACACCCATGTAGTGGAAAATGCTTTCCAGACCTTCCTGAGCAAGTCTACAAAAATAAGAGTTAGAATAAAAGATACCATTCAAATTCAACTGCTTCTACCTGAAAGCACATTTCATATTTCGGTTGTCAGATCTCACAAACGATCTAACTCCAGTGTTAATAAATTTAACTGCATGCTGATTTTGTAATACCAAATCTCTCATAGCTGGAGAAGTGAAGTAAATGTTTTTCTTCTTGCCTCCATGGCATCTTGTCAGTAAGCACTTTGGGTCAAAGTTGTCGGCTATCTGATAAAAAGATTTAATTTCTGGCCACAAGGCTTCGTCATCATTGAAAAATACAAATGGGTCTTCTTTATAACCTTCAAAGCGCCTCTTCTTACGGAGTCCTGATGAAAAGTTGTCTGCATATTCACGTTTATTTGAACTGTTTGTTGCTGCATCTTCGGAAGCTTCATTATCCTGGGCCTCTGAATTGGTTACAGTTTCTCTGATGGTAATTGGCTTTACCTTTTCTAGTACAGCCACAAAAAATGCTCCGGTGTTTTGTTGATGAGGTAAAATGCGTATGCTGTAATGAAGTAATACAAATGTAATGAAATTCCATTATTCAACCTTTATGTAAAGAAAACCTAAGACAACAGGATGATTCCTGTTTTAACATATCAAGCAAGTAAAGGAAATATTAATAACGAATAGTTCAAAAGAAAAGCAAATGATCGACAGAGTTGAAATGCCTTAACACGCTAATTGAATGACTTAGGCTACTGAGAAAAATTCAGGGAGCTAAGGGAGAGCTTGAGTACACCGTTTTTAGTAAATTGTACCCACCATCTGTTGAGATGATACTTCTCCTTGTCTTCGGTTTTTGGGGGAAACATTTGTGGTCTTATAACGGTTCTCCATTTTTCTGGGACTTCATCGAATGACTTGAAAAATTCCAAAAACTTGGTACCCACTAACCAGGTGTCCATACCTAAAAATAAATTATATTAGAGAAGAAATACATGTATTGAATGATAATTTGTTCAATATTAAGTGCATCTAATGGATAATTTAGTTTTTTAAATATAACCATTTTCCATAAAATCAGGAAAAAGCTATCTAAAATTTAACCTAATCAGTAGTATCATGAATTTGGTTACTAAAAACAATCATTATTTGACAATTGTAACTTGCTTTTGTGTATGTTCGCATTTCAGGCTAAATTTTTAGGACTTTTTATCATAGTATTAAAAATAAACTTCAGCAAGCTACAACAGTGTCACCAGAACTTAATTAATAAAAGCATTGAAAAAATTGGAGGTTCCAGAAAGATTGGTCAAGTTAATAAGAATGACACTGACGAATACAGAAAGTAAGTGATGGCGTATATTCGGGAAAATTTGGAGTACAGAAGGGACACCGGCAGGGAGACTGCATGTCCCCGACGCTCTTTAATCCTAATCAGAACTAAAGAGGAACTGAAGATAATGTTTCAGAGACTAGAAGAAGAAGCAAGAATCTTTGAACTAGAAATTAACAAGCAAAATACATGGTCCTCTACACAAAAAATCCAACAGACGAGGCACTAATCATCGAGTGTAAAGAACAGAGATACAAGATCGAAATGGTGCTATCTTTCACCTACCTAAGAGTGGAAGTAACCTGCAATGGAGATGAAACGGTAGAGATCCAAAAAAGGATGACGACAGGAGTTTAAACGTGTGCAATGTTAAGTTAACTGTTAAATAAAAGTGTACGATCAAGAGCAAGAGGAAGAGAGCGCATCTATAAAACCATGGTAACACCAGTAGTGTTATACGGAAGTGAAGCGTGGACTTTAATAAATCAACAGAGACCAACCTAGCTAGGTGGGAAAGTAAAGTAAAATCTATGGAGGTGTAAGGAAAGGAAAAGAAGAACAAATGAGAAAGTATATGAAATGTACAAAGACTCTTCCATTGTCAAGACCCTGAAGCAAGGAAGGCTGTGTCGGCTAGGGCACATAGTGAGGATAGAGCAAAACAGAGTCCCCAAAACAATCCTCAGAGGAGAACCTGAGGGGGGAAGCAGAAGAGGAAGCCCCCTAAAGCATGACTGGAAGCAGTCAACCAAGACTTGACAGAAATGGGTGTCGTAGACAAATGGAAAATTTTGGAAAGAGACAGAAGGAGATGGAGAAAAATCATAGCCATGGGTCTTTGAGGCCTTTTGTGCTGCTTATATATCTATATTACAAACAAACACAAAAAATTAATAACTGCAAATAACATTCATCCTCGTTAGTTGTTAAAGTGATGCTTAAACACTGTTTTATTTGGTTAATTTTTAAATTGTTAGCCTTGTTTTTAGAAAAAATAGGTTTAAATGCTGAATAACATGTCCATGTCTTATTTTACTTTAAATTACTCGGGGAAGTCAACATTTACAACAATTTAATTTTATATGATAAAGTCCTATGTCTCAAATTTAAATAAATATTGTACAAAAATGGCAACTATTTTGCAAAAATTGATAATCAAAAAATAAATAACATTCGCTTCTTAAACATAGTTAAAAAACAAATGTTTATGAGTATAGTAAAACAATTTGTCACAAATCAGCAATAAACACACCGAATTGTGAAAAATAAACAAATTATAAATAAGAAACAGCTTCTGCATGTTGTATTCATAATTTCTATGAAATAACAAAAATAAAAATGACTGAAAGTACCACTCAAACCAGGATTGTTAATTGCAATATATTACTTAACTTAAATAATATACAGTAAAAGTTCCTTATAAGGAACCTCGACGCCACAAGGTAGAAGAGAATCGATTATGTAAGTATGTATAAACCAAAGCTATTACCATTTTTAAAAATACTTGTTGGTTCACAATATTATAAAATTAATAAAGTATGTATCTATTTACCAATCCAGTAGTCTGTCATTTTATGAATGGTAGCCATAAAAAAACAAAGATTAATTGAATCCATAGAAAAAAGTCATCGACAATAAACAAATAATATACTAAATACATAAAGAATTCTTTTATGTTTAGTTGTACTTTAGAGAGGGCAACAAATGTTTGTTATAAATAACGATTTGAACATCTTCCGAGCATTACAAGTAAAGTTTTCGGAACAGTTTTGGAGAACAGACTGAGGAAAGGGCCGGAAGGAAAAATTTTGGGCGCCCACACTGCTTCAGAGCGGGCAGCGGCACACAAGACTTAATCTTCTGTCTACGAGAACTAATAACAAAATCCCTTATTTATAACAACGACATCTATGTGTGCTTTGTAGGCTTGGAAAAAGCCTTCAACAGTGTACCCGGGGAAAAGGTATGGCAAGTGTTAACCGAGAAAGAAGTTAGTAGAGGATTAATAGAGGCAATTAAGGCACTATATAAAAAATGTACAAACTTTGTGAGATACAACAACGAATCCAACCAATTTGAGACTACCAAGGGGGTGAGGCAAGACAGCATCCTGAGCCCTCTCCTGTTTATTGTGCTGCTTGACCATTTAGCACAAGAAGTGGGGAAGGAAAGCTGAGGAGCCAAAGTAGGAGTAAGGAGGCTAGAGGCGGTAGAGATAAGGGAACTTTAATATGCGGACTACATGGTCCTAGTGGCCGAAAGTGAAGGTTGAAAATAAATAAATCCAAAACGGAAGTGATAGTGATGTCCAACGAGGAAAAAACAATTAGGATAGAGTTGGAGAGGGTAACTCTGAAGCAAGTGAATACATTCAAATATTTAGTGGCCAATGCAGTTCAAGTAAGGGATTTAGAGTGCGAGATAAACAGCAGAATAGGCAGTGCGCAAAGGCCTATTACGGGATGGGAAAATGCTTCTTCGGGACAAAAGAGATGTCCAAGGAAACGAAGGTAAAAATTTGTAACAGTATAATAGTGCCAATCCTCACATATGGGAGTGAACCGTGGGCCATGATTGAGAGGCTGAAATCGAAAATCCAGGCAAGTGAGATGAGGACACTAAGAAGGATTGAGGGGGTTAGAAGGGACAGGATAAGGAATGAAGAGGTCAGGAAAAGACTGGTGACAAAACCGGTGATGGAAATAATAAAACGTAACCAGTTGCGGTAGTTTGGACATGTAGTGTAGATGGCAGACACTAGAATAGTCAAAAGAGTGTGGGAGATGGGGGTATATGGGAAAAGGAAGAGGTAGATTCAAGAAGACTTGGAACAACAGCGTGTTTGCGGCAATAACAAAAAAGGCACAAAATTGGAAAATCTGGCACCTTCAGGTATTTCCAATAATATTGAGGGCTGGCAGGTATCACCTGTTGTATCCATATCAGACCACAGATGGCTTTAGGCAGACTGACAGACTATCTTACAAAGCAGATCTGGAAGCCCACCTGGCGGAGTCGATTTTCCCGGAAGCGATTGTTCAAGTAGAGGACTTGCAGTCTAGATGCCCCCTGAGGGCATCCAGGGCGAGTCGCACAACCTCTTGGTGGTGCAGGAAACTCGACAGGATGAAATCAAAGTTGGGCAAACTCTTCGCAAAGTGAACTAGAATTACTAGTGACTAGGAGGCATACAAACACCAAAAACGAATATACAAAAAAAATTCGCTTTAGGCAGAGGGGCTCTTGGAAAACTCGGCAGTTCCATAGAGACCACTACCGCGGCGGCTACACTACAAAGGATCCTTTCTAAGGACCCCAATCAACAACCAGGCTGTCTCAAACAAGGGGATGGTTCCTTTACAACCAAACCCCAAAAGACAGCGGAAGTGTTAATCCAAACACATTTCCCAGGCTGTATTGTCACCCCTGAGCGTGTATGGCGGAGGCCCGACGCCCACCTCCCTCCGAGGAGGATTGGGAAGTGGCAGACCAGGTCGTATGGGGTGACAAAATAACCGGGCTATAAGGTCCTTCCTTCCCTACAAGTCGCCAGGAGTGGACGGTGTCTTTCTAGCCCCATTACAATGGGGACTACCGGGTATGTATCACGTTTAGATATATACCGGAGAGCTGGAGAAAAGTGAAGGTAGTTTTTATACCTAAACTAGGGCGTATCGACTACTCCCTGGCCAAATCATATCGTCCCATTAGTCTTACATCCTTCTTACTAAAGACGCTTGAGAGACTTTGTGACAGAGAAATTACGGAGAAGGTGCTTGTTTCACACCCACAGCACCTGAACCAACATGCTTACATCCCAGGGAGATCTACTGAATCTGCGCTACAGGCTGTGGTGAATCGAATTGAGAGATCGCTAGATAATAAAATGTCTACTCTGGGAGTTTTGATTGATATTGAAGGAACCTTTGACAAGGCTTCCTTTGAAAGTATTAACACTGCCTTACGTAGACATGGAGTTGCACCTACTCTCTGTGAGTGGATAAAGCACATGCTTACGATGAGAGCAGTGCAATTTAATATAGGAGACAGCTCTTTTAGAGGTGTAGTGATGAAAGGCTGGGGTTCTGTCTGCATTGTTGTGGAATACAGTGGTAGACAGCCTTCTAAGCTCACTCAATGATGCTGGATTCTATACCATTGGATATGCGGATGACATTGCCATCCTCATCACAGGGAAATTTGCTGGCACGCTCTGCACCTTAATGTAGACGGCTCTCCAAATAACGGAAAAATGGTGTAGTGATCAGTTCCTCTCTGTCAATCCCTTGAAGACAGAAATGGTACTTTTCACAAAGAAAAGGAAAGTTGGTCCCTGGAACAATTGAAAGCTAAAACTGAAAAAGCATGCATGGCTTTCTGGCAGCGTCGCCGAGCTATAGGTAAATCCTGGGGACTCTCTCCCAGAATTACCTTGTGGCTGTATACTGCCGTGATTAGACCTATGCTATGTTATGGAGCACTTGTCTCGTAGCCCAGGGTCAGACAAGTTATGGCAGTAAGCAAACGAGGACATGTACAACATCTTGCCTGTCTTAGTTCTACAGGTGCTATACAGGGTGTATCAGAAATAGGTACAAATATTTAAACCAGTAATAGATTGGCTTAAGTAGAATTCAATGGTACTATACATTTTTCAAAAATCATTAAGTTTATTTTTTTGAATTAAAAAATAATATAAAATTTTGCTTGAGTACTGCTGATGATACATAGAAAATGCATTTAAACTGTAGAAGGTTATTACCTAATTGTAAAGTAAATCCAAAGTGGCAAACACGTAAAAACTTGTCTGGCTTGTGATAAACTACGGCTTCAACAACAGACTGAATAGAAATTACTGACCTACCTAATAGTATTGGTTTGTGGCAGGTGAATGTGAATTTTTTTGCACTTCTATCTTATTCTCCTTTGCATAACACGTCGTTGAACTCAAATTTTTGTTATTATCCTGTAGTACTCAAACAATTTTGGGTCAAATTTTCAATTATTATTTTCTCATATCGTAAGGGTCCCATTGCCAAAGAAATGCGTTTTTCAGTTTGTATAAATTGTAATCTACCATCGGATTTAATATTTGTAGCTATTTCTGATACACCCTGTATGTTCAACCCCTACGGCCACCTTAGAGGTGGTCTTATACCTTCCATCACTCGACGATTTTTTGCAGGAAGTAGCTGTGAGGACGGCTTTGAGGCTGCGCCATAAGGGTCTGTGGCACGCAGCAGGCAGGGGAGGCAGACATACCCCCATCCTGGATGAGGCAGTCGTCAAGACCTCTCCTAGACGCAATGGTAGACTACCTCCCTTTACAATATGACTTCAATAAACACTTC
Organism: Limonius californicus; assembly: GCA_014611495.1. Lineage (NCBI taxonomy): Eukaryota > Metazoa > Arthropoda > Insecta > Coleoptera > Elateridae > Limonius > Limonius californicus. The sequence continues at coordinate 88,145 of JABXWE010101962.1, forward strand.
AGCGTTTATGCCAATGCTGAGCCAACCCAGCATATGGCTATATTCATCTTTACCGACGGATCTAAAACAAGGCATGGAACGGGTGCAGGAGTCTTCTCCGATGACCTTAACCTACGCCACATCATACCACTAGGCAAAATTGCTACTGTCTTCCAAGCGGAGATAGTGGGAATAATGCATGGTGCAAAGGCAATTCTTGAACGACAGATCAAGAAGCAACGTATTGGTATCTACAGTGACAGCAGAGCCACTTTACTAGCCCTGGGTAGTTGCAAAAGTACCTCAGGAGTGCTGCTGCAGTCCCGTGAAACTCTTGACGATATCTCAAAAGATAATGTCATTTCTCTTATATGGGTGAAAGGACATGACGGGAACTACGGCAATGAGGAGGCTGATGAGATTGCGAGACGGGCCTCCGACCAACCTCTTTGGGGACCAGAACCCGTTATTTTTATATCCCTGAGAACATTAAGCTTTATGCAATACCAAGAAACCCTAAAAAACTTCACACAAACATGGCTAAACACCGAAAGTTGTCATCATGCAAGGGCTGCTATTAGTGCACCCTCGCCAAAGACAGCCAAATTTTGTGTGGAACTGTCCTGAAAGAACCTGCAACTAGTTGTAAGTATCTTATCTGGACATTGCACCCTAAATCAACACATGCACAGGATGGCACTAGCAGACAGCCCAAACTGTCGAGGATGCAACGGGGATAACGAGACGGCAGAACACGTCCTGTGTCACTGCCCAGCTCTCGCAACAATGAGAGAATCCATGTTGGGAGACGTTTGGCCTGATATGGCCGAAATCAGCAACACCCTAGTTGCGGATGTCCTCAAGTACATCCAAAGGCTTGGATGATTGGGTGATGCCCAAACTGGGGAGTTGTTGGGGAGGCAGCACAATGGGCCCACCTTTGTGGCCTAAGTGCACGTGAGGTAACTCACCCTCCCAAAATCTACAATGACGATGATAGAAAGGAGTGGAGAAGACTGCAGAAACTCGCACACCTCGACACCGGTAAGGGAAAAGAGGTGAAGACTAAGTAAGTATAAATTTCAGGGAAAAAGCAACTTGAACAGACTTATAAAAGTACATGTATGTTAAAACATAACCCTTAGTCTAGCAAAATTCCTTGTAAACCAAATGATTAATATACATTTGAATATATTTTACTGGAAGGATATGTATGTGTTTCTTCTAAATCCTCGATTTTTATGAACTTTTCATGAACAGTCATAACTTCTTATAAGCCTGTCAATTTATTGTAACACATAAAATTAATTTGAATACATCAACAGTCAACTACATGGCTATTCTACGTTTGTACTACTTAGTCATTCATGCAGCATAAAATTATTGCAATATTTACCTGAAGAACGTCTCAATTCTGGCAATAAATTGCTAACATCCACAAGCTGTAGAGCCCCACCAGTTTCTGAGAGCACTCTATGAATAACAGCTTCATTTTCAATCGGATTCAATGAACAAGTAGAATACACCAGACGTCCCCCTACTGTAACCAGTTCAGCACCTCTTCGTAATATTCTAGACTGAACCCTAAAGGAAATATGCATAAAAATGAATTACCACGATGCATTCTTAAAAGCCAAAAATCTGCATCATTAAATATTTAATTAACAGAGTGGATTTATTTTTTAGTGAAATGTTGGGTGAAGCGACTACGTATGCAAATGATATTTAACATACACATGTTGATGTAAACAGTTAGCTGGTGTCCATTTCATCCAAATGTCAGGATTTTTTCTCAATGTACCATCACCTGAACAGGGCACATCACATAAAACTCGGTCAAATTGTACCTAAAACAAATTTTAAATTAATAAAACTCAGATTAACAGTAGGTTTATTGTACCTGTCGAGCATCACCATTAGGCATGGTTTCTAGTAAATTTGGAAGAATTGCACTATCATGATTTATCACTGCCATACAGGGTGAATTAAGACGCTTAGCTTGATGTACCAACATATAACAACGCTTGTTATCAATGTCATTCGCCACTACATATCCTGCTGGTAAAACATCATCACCTTCAGCATGTAACATCTCTATTATCTGTGCTGTTTTTGATCCAGGGGCTGCACACATATCTAATACCTATACATGTAAATGTCAGACATGAGGAGTTTAATAAAATTGATAATATATTATTACCTTATGATGCGGTTTAACATCCAACAGTAATGGAGGAATCATGCTTACAGTTTCCTGTCGGGATAATGTACCGTTTTCTGTTTCAGTAATTAAAAAATTATGTAGCTTAAAGTATGCTTCACTGCGACGAATATCTTTTCTGGTTAGTTCTAACTGCCATGCCAATTTATCAGGATACCTAGAAAATATCTACATGCAATAATTTGTCTAATTCTGTATTTAATTTTTGTAAACCATATAAAACCACTAAATCTAACCCTTACCATGGCAATGGTGCTATACTTGCAGGTTGCTCTGCATTGGTGTTATGATTTACACATTCCTGAATTAACTGCCCTTGTACAATTTCTAACATCTTCTTTGCCTCCTCTTTAGAACCAGTAATTCGAAAAGTAGCCGGTAAATCAGATTTTAAGGCCAATATGAACGGCTCCCATTCCTTTTCATTACATACATTCTGAGCCTAAAAGTTTTGTGTAATTTCAACTTTGGAGTTACATATAAGCTATTCAATTCACATTTACTTTATATTCACAGCTTTCACAAGAACACTAAATATTCACCTAATGAATCAAAAAATGTTACTATTAACTTTGTTTTTAAGAGTTTTATACCTCTTTAAATTGTCATAAAAATGGTAAATATTTTGATACTGGCATAAATAGGTATTTTTTATTTAAATCAACTTTATTCTATGCATCAACTCCAAATTTCGGGGATGGATTGAATGAAGAGTGGTAGCACCTCTATCGGCTAACGTTACTAGTACCTACTTACTTGGTAATATTTTATAAACTTCTCGTTTTCCTTAACAATGCTTTCGTAGGGTTTCCTTGTATCTTTTGATGGTTCTCCACCCCCCTGTGCATACATGAAATAGAACAAAATTAAGCAGATATTTTGCCATCAGTATCATCATAGGACTCCAAAACTTACATTTTGTTTCTTTTTAAAATGCGGCTTTCTCCTTCCCATGGCTACAGTTAACGTGAAAATTGATTCTTGAAGAAGATCCAACTGTAGTAAAAACTAGAAGTTTTACCTGCAAAGTACAGACCACGCACGTAGTGGATCAGATCCTTTAAGAAACCAAATATCACTGAATATAACCTCAAAATTGCAGTAACAGGTAAACACGTGCAAATGTCATGATCGTCTACTGTTTCCACCACGGAGATGAACAAAATTTCTCTTTTGGTTTGCAACATGGATATAATTTGCTCAAAAATATAATTCAAATTATAGTCTAGTAAAATTAATTCAAAAATTGACCATACCTCAACATCCAAAAAAAAAGTTCTACCCTGCGGCAAATTGTTCCATAGCCTCCTCGTAGTAAGTGATAAAAAGTTGCACGACCTAGAGCGTCGGGTTTGTTAGGGAGGGGGTGGAAAGGGGGTAAAATGGTATGTTTCAACAGTTCTTCGCCAATATCTCGAGAACTATGAGGAATAGCGCAAACATCATTATATACAAAATTAATCTACATTAAATTTCGATCAAAAATGGTCTTATGCATTTTTGTCCTCCAGACGCGGGTTACGGAGATATGGAGAGGGTAAAATGGCATTATTTTCCAGTTAGCCAAAAAAGCAAGAATGGCGCACTATGAAGTTGTAGTTTTCGCTCAAGGTGTATTCCATTATTATTCTCTTATATTATAGTTTCCTAGTAACGGAACAAGGAGGAGTTTAAAGGTTTAGTAATGACGTTACTTCCGTGACGCCGTTCTCTCAACGTTTCTCCGTTATCAGCGTTCCCCAATCCTCAACTTCGAGTTCATTATTAATATCATATAGTTCGAGTGTGCATAATAGCGCTATATAGTTGAGTACGTGTAAAAGATGATGGAATGTGTTTTGATACCATGTGTTGATAAAGGTGGTCAACTCATTACTCTGACCAGAAAGGGGTTGATAAAATCATACTGTGCAGTGATATTCGACGGGATGGAGTTAAAGATAAGTTTATGGCTAATGCCTTCCTCCAAGTGCATAGTAAATGTCGAGAAAAATATATAACACGTCCAAGGCCATCAGAAGAGAAGTATGAGGTTGTCCCTTCAAAAGTACCTCGTGTTTCATTTGACTTCAAATCTTTGTTTCCTGTGTGGTCGCATATGTAAAGATGTCTCTAAATGCAGAAGCACTACTCAAGAAAAGTGGAGTTTAGTTGAGAAAGATAAATTAATCGACAACGTTCGAGATGCAGCTACTAGCAGACAAGACTCTTGGGGGGAAGAGGTGTTGTTGAGGGTCGCTCATGTCATAGACCTCACCGCTTCTGATGGGAGGTACCACTGGTATTGTTACCAGAGGTTCCAGAAACCAGGTACATCAAAACCAGAAAAAGGAACAGCAACAAAAGGAGGGTCAACCTCTAATGCCAATAGGGAGGTTGGTTTTGACAAATTATGTGATTACATGGATGAGAATGATGAATGCCAGTATAGTTTGGAAGAATTGAACCAGAAATGTATTGAACTGAGTCCTGAAGTTGAGCCATATGCTGCCGTCCATTTGAAAAGAAAACTTGTCCAGCGTTATGGTAGCGGTATACATTTTGCAGAATTATCTGGGAAAAGAGATGTTGCTTGCTTTACCGGAACAGCCTCTACTATTTTATCAGAAAACTGGTACAAAAACAGAAATAAGGACAATAAAGGACAGGAAGAGTTGCGGATGATTACAACTGCAGCTGCTATTATTCGCCGCGAGGTGAAATCTCGATGCTACGACTGTTCACAGTTTCCAACTGTTGATGAAATTGCAAGCGGAGGTGGTGACTTGGTTCCGGAATTGCTCAAGGTGCTTATACAGATTGTCTCGATTTTTTTTGAAACATAGCAATGAGTGCAACAAGGACAGACCGTAGGAGATGAAAGGTGGGAAATTTAAGTATCTATGGTTATTATGAAAATCAATTTAACATATTTGACATAATAAATGTAATTGTATGTGACATGCATGTCAATAATAATTAAAATCAGTACAAAATAATAAAGAATAGTATTATCAAAGCAAATAAAGAATTTCATACAAAATTAACGAAATTATTAACAAAATGAAAACTATATTAAATGTTCAAATAAACCCCCTTGCTCAGCTAAACAGTATCCCATCCGGTTGTAAAAACTTCGCCGTGTTTTATTTAACATTGCAGGAGTAATGGTTATAAAAGCATCAACAATTTTTTGACGCAATTCATTTAGATTGTTGGCCCTCTCGCTGTTGTAAACTATTTCTTTTATGATACCCCCATACAAAGAAATCAAGTAAAGCTAAGTCGGGCGATCTCGGTGGGTATAAAATTGTTCCCCGTGTGCTAATCAAACGATTAGGAAAGATATTATTCAGATATCCTTGCACCACAGCAGTGTTATGCGCCGGACAGCCATCTTGCTGATACCAAATTTGTTGAAAATCAACAGGAACTTGTTGTAACGCAGGTATTATTTGGTTTTGCAACATAATCAAATATTTATCTCCGTTCAAATTCCCTTCAATGAAAAACGGCCCAATAACGCCGTCATTTAAAATCCCAGCCCAAACATTCAGCTTCTGAGGATACTGAGTCCTGTAATCCATTCGAATATGTGGATTTTTACGGGACCAAAATCTAACGGCGGACAGATTATGTCTACCAAGTAATGGAAATGAGGATTCGTCTGTAAAACAGATCATTGAAATAAAATGATCGTCATTATTTGCCCGTTCCATAATATCTTCGCAGAACTCCATTCTTCTTACTTTATCTTCTGGAAAGATTTGCTGACTGGTAGCTATTTTATAAGAATGATATCCTTCTCTTTGTAAAGTTCTTTGAACGGTGTCCTTATTGGTACCTATTTCTTCAGCTATTTGTCGGCAAGATTTAGAAGAATCTAGCTCTACACTTGCACAAACCAACAACTTACGTTCTTCCTTTTCAGCATTGATGCGGTTGCCATTGGTTGGATGACATTTTCTACACTTTGCAATACATCCACTTTCTTCAAAATGTTTCACAGTCTTCGACACTGTTGATGGAGATGGAATAGGACGATTTTCAAATGCATTTACAAATAAATTAATTGTGTCGATAATTGAGTTACCGGCATAAACCCACTTAATTATTTGTATTTTTTCTTCTAGTGTGTAAGTCATTTTAATAATTTCATTTTACTACAAATTATTTGGAAATTAAATGTAATATGACAAATAGACCAAAATGACATTAAATTAAATTTAATACGGTCAAGGCATACTATTTGTTGGTGTCCATGGATACTTATTTTCCCTTCCCCAAACCCTATATATCATTTCTCTATCTTTTATCCCACCTCCTTGTTGCACTCATGTATTTCCTATGTTTCCAAAAAAACAGAGACGATCTGTATATATATATATATATATAATAGTTTGTTGATGTAAAAATTTACATTTAATGTTTGGCTGTTCGGTTGCTTTAGGATCCTCTTAAGTAAAATATTTAAACAAAAATAAAAACATATCCAGTATTGGGAATTAATTTATATAGCATTAATAAGGGCTTCGTTGGTTGTTTGAATAACTGCTGGTTTTCTTAAATGAAAACAAAATAATTTAAATTTCCAAGAATTTAGTATTTATTACTAGATAATACAACAAAAATCCCACTTAACCATGATTGTATTAAAATTCATCTAATGTCACTTTTTTAATAATTTATCTTGGCAGATTCGTAAATGATTAACTTATATTTAGAACAATTATTTTTACAAATACGTTGTACTTTATATTTGCTGATTATTTATTTAAATAGAGCTAAATGTACTTCTTTTTGCAGATTAATACAAAATCCTTATAAATTCCAATCAGCAAAAATTAACTATTAACCATGGGTTTGGATGTGATATTTTATACCGATGTAAAACCATACCAATGTTCTTGCCTAACGAAAACCGACGAAATCGTGTGCTATTGGGAGAAGAACGGTACTCGCATGGCTGCTAGTCTTGACTATGTTGATTCCAATGAACGTACCAACTTCGTTAAAGTGTCGTTTGATAGTTATGGCTTTACTGAATGCGAGCATAAATGCAGCACACGTGAAGAAGCCAGTCTGAAGTGTCTAGATGTTGGAAGAATATCACATTATGACCACGACGGTGTTTTCAAACCCGGCCAAATAGTCGAGTATAAGGACTGTGATGCCTTTTATTTTGGAAGTATGGGAAAGACCAGAATGCTTGGCGTGGATGTAGATGACTATTGTCGAAAAAAGGATATTGCAGATCCCATGGCCGAAATGGATTGGAATGAGGGTTTCTATACAGGAAAGTTCCTGCTGTGGTTCAAGAAACAGTTGTCAGAAATAGTTCATCTGCACAGTCAACTTAAGGTTTACCAGAATCTGCTTGAAACAGTATCTGAAGAAGATTTAGTTACCAAATGTATGATCGTCCACTGCTAACTCACCTTCGGGATGGGAAATAAGTCACTGCTGTAGATAAATAGACATAAGTTATTTTTTGGATAGTAGTAGTAGTAGTTATTATTGTCATTTTTTTTTAATTTCTCATTTTCCAAAGTTTTAATGATGTAGATATGATAAAAGAAAACTGAATCATGATTCCAGATTTTGAGTGATCTGCAAACGAAAGTATGCCAGAATGATGTTTTTAATAGACGGTAAATAATATACCAATCGACTATTATTTGGTATTACAAAAGTCATGTCTTCTTTATAAGATTATGTTTTTTTTCTATTAGATTATTTTCTAGATAAAATTTGAATTACTTCAGACACCTTTATAAATATCCAAAAATAATTAAAGATTTTAAAATGTTTTATTATTTAAGTTTTAAATAATTCATTTTTTTATTTTCCTTTTCGTATGTTTCTACAAAAAATGGTATACACATATACACACCACGAGTATATCCTATGCACTAAAAATGGTATCTACAAAATTAAATAAGCGGTGCACAGATGTAAAACAATTAAATGTATAGTTTAATTTAAAAAGATTTTATGGGACGTCCTCGGTCCCTATTTATTGTCCGACTTGTGCTGTTATCGTATTTTATATAAGAGAGAGCAAAAAAGGATAAGGCAGGTCAGGGAAGTTTTTATAGTAGTATTGATTAAAGTTGCTCAAAGTGACAAGATGGGAGTAACTGTTTTTTCGGGACAACAATAATTAATTGCTACCTACAAAATCACAATCAAATACAAGAGTAACAAACTCAGAGAAACATGCACAATAAACTTGATAGGACAAGTAAATTATAGGTTATGTTGAAATCATAAATTAAATCAAATGCAGTACTAAAAAAATAATGTAAAGTTGGTTCACAGAAGAAACTGTTTTATGGGGTTGAAATAGCATAAATTGTAAAACCGAAAAAAATTGCTTATATTTAGTCAGCCTAAATTTACACGAAACGCAAACATTATTTTAATAAGCACATCAAAATACTTCATTTTAACCTCAATTTTTTTTAAATTATTTGTATTTCAGATACTATGTTGTGATTTAGATTCTTTTCACACGTATGTGTATAGATATACATGTCGACTGAAAGCAAGCGAAGTTACGAATTTTTATCTTCAACAATATTTCATTAAGAAATTTGACATATTTTCAGATATCTGAAAAATAAGTAAATATTTCCGTTTTAATTTGTTTCTAAGGATTCAGTTATTTTTTTGTATAATATATTATAATTTGTCAATGACTGTCAAGCATAGCAAACTCATTACAAAAATGGGATTAATATACAAGGTATATATAAAAGGGCGCAAATTGAGCAATATTGTATACTTCTACTGTTTTTGTATTAAACGGCCGTGTGACACTAAGGCATTACAAACATGTTTTCTATATAACAACCTAAGTAAATTCGACTTTGAACTACAATCACATATTAATTATTAAATAACAACTTGCAAGCATTTAATTCCAAATTTATTGTTCTTACAACAGGCGTTCAAAATGGTCAACGTCATTCTCAGAACACTCTGTAGCGCGTCGAATAATGCTTGCAAACGAATTTTAAAGCATATTGTTGCCAATTACAATTGGGGATCAATTAATGCTCAGAATTAATTCTTGCTTATTTGCAACTAGCGTCCCATAAACCATATCTTTGAGGAATATCCAAATAAAGTAGGTACTCTAGACTCTAGAAGATTTAACGCGGGCGATCAGACAGGCCACGCAGTGGGTCCTGCACGAGCCATCCATCTTCTTGGATAATTCTTTTGTCTTGTCTAATGTTTTTGCGCCATTTTAAATATACTCTGTATAGTGACAATAATAATATAATAGCTCAGCTTCATTATTCTTTAAAATAATTATACATATCAGTTACTTCTATAAGTTATATTTAACACGAGTATAACTATTTATTTGTAAAAATTGCATGAAACAGAACTTGAATATTATCATGTAGTGGTTGTAAAATGCATGTACAATAATTACTGTGTATTTATAATCGTACTACTTTATGAATGTATTGCATTTAACAATTACGAAAAGATTAGTTTATACTTAAATTTAAGGTAGCATTAGGAAAACAACTTAGATATAGGATGTTGCACAATATGAGGCCCATATCGATACAATTTATTATATTCTTATTACTCAAAAACTTGTAAACATAAATGTTGTAATTAAAATGTATTTCGGAAGTATACACAAATAGAAGTGACATGTAATTATAATTAATAGTGCTTATTGCTTAAGTTCTATTGCAAATATAAATTAAACAATATCTTTTGTGGATAATTTTCAAATGATTTCCGGCACCTACTATTCGATTTTTGATCGTACAGAATGCGCTTGAACTTCATGTAATTCTAGAGAAAGTAACCCACGGATGTAAAGGCTGGCGATCTTGGAGATCGAGTAGTCAAACTCCTGAAGTTATTCCATGGCGACGGTAGGGTTTATTAAAAGATGGGGTACCTATTCTGCCAAAAATAAAGAGAGGAACCCACGAACGAACCCAAAGAACGAGTTGTTTTGCAGTTTAAAATAAGTACTTTATAAACATAATTTACGATTTCGTGTTGTAAATCTATATTTAACGCCCTTAAGCTTTTGGAGCTTTATTTATTAAAGTTATGAAAATAACGTGTACAATCCATCAAGGTGTATGAAGCAATTGAAATACTGACATTTATCGAGTGTAAAAGTCTATGAAGACTTTATTCCCTATGGATGTTTATTTTATACATAGTAGTAAATGTTTGTGTTAAAAACAATACACACACACCATAATTAACTATTAAAAAATTGTAGTAAATGTTATAAACTATGTGGTTTAACACGTTGAGTGCCACGGGCCACTATAATGGCTTTTCGGGATTCCCGCTACAGCCCGCAGCCAGTATACTGGCCATTATTTCATTGAACTTTCATGCTGTTGTAGGTTGGTGCGGCTCCTATTAGAGGTACAGGTCTGGAATAGCGGCTTCTCAGAAGGGTTTAAAATTTAATATACGTGACCATTATAGTGGCGTTTGGTTTCTGGAGATAGTACATTGTTGTTTTCGTAAAACGCAAGTTCTGCTTTGAACGTGGGCGTGTGCAGTACGTTTCCGAATTTTTGAGTGTTGCAGTAATTGCATATTGGTGTTCCATTGCTAATAAGTGTGTGTTGGGTAATGGAAGACCCTAATAAGCCTGGGTAAGTGTTCTTGTTGTACTAATTATCTACTTACAAATATCAACAACAACCTAACCTCAAAATCTGATTGCTGTAGTTTTAGATATTTTTCGTTGATTATCGAGAACTGACGTCTACGTTTTTTGACAGTTTTGAAATCATGTTTTTTGTTTACAGTTGCAGCAAGGTGAATAGAAACAAATCAAAAATACCACATATAAAATGTAAAAACAAACGCCCTCTAACGCAAGCAGAATTAGAAGTTCTGGCAAATCAGTCGGATGAAAGTGACAATTTTCCAGACTTTTCTAGTGATGATTCTATCGATGATAAAAACTATGAGGCAGAGAATGACCTTGAGGATAGTGAAAATGATGAAACTGAAGTATCTGATATTGAAAACGACAACGGTGTGCCTTCAGATAATGAAGATATCGATAGCGATGGTGATAATAATATTGCTCCACCTAGCAAGAAACGAAAATGTACAACAACTACAGATGCTGACGATGGCTGGTCTGAAACTGAGCAGGACTCGCAAGATATACCTTTTACAGGTGTACCTACGGTCAATATAAGTCTACCTCGTGATGCTGCACCTATAGAATACTTCAAACTTTTCTTCGATGATACAATACTTGATACTATCACCGCAGAAACAAATAAACGAGCACAAGAAGTTATAACTAACTTATCAGCCACGACAAGAAGACACAGCAGAAATCGAAAATGGAAAGATGTTACCAGTATTGAAATGAAAAAGTTTCTTGGTTTATGCTGTTTAGGAGGTACAGTCAAATTTCTTTTACTTGCGAAACAGTGGAGCACTAACAGTTTATATTACCATCCGGTATTTGGGAAAACTATGGGACGTAACCGGTTTCAGCATATTTTCAGAATGCTTCGATTTGTTAACCATGATGGAGTAGATACCGAAGATCGTTTGCACAAAATTCGACCTATTTTGGACAGGGTTTTGGAAAACACGAGAACCGTTATATATCCTGACAAGCATCTATCTATCGATGAAGCCATGATATTATGGCGTGGTCGTCTTGTATTTAGGCAGTATATAGCCAATAAACGCCATAAATATGGCATCAAACTATATGAACTCACGACTCATGATGGATTTATTCTAAATGTGGTTGTCTATACCGGTAAGGGGACACTGTTGGCAAATGACGATGCGTCTCATACCAAATCAGTGGTTCAGGAATTGCTCCGGAAGTACATCGATAAAGGTCATGTTGTGTACCTTGACAATTTTTATAGAAGCGTTCCCTTGGCAGAGCAACTACTGAAAGACAAAACCTACATGGTTGGAACGTTGCGGAAAAATCGTAGGGGCAATCCTAAGCAGTTACTAAAACAGAAAATAAAAAAAGGAGATGCCATTTGGAAGAGAAAGGGATCGGTGTTGGTGACGAAGTGGAAAGATAAGCGTGATGTGAGGATGATCTCTACCTGCCATAAACACAATATGATAGAAACGACGAATAGGCGAGGAGATAAAAAATTGAAACCAGAATGTGTTGATCAGTACAACAAACATATGTCAGGGATCGACAGAGCGGATCAAATGATGTCGTACTGCTCTACCCCTAGAAAAACTCTTCGCTGGTATAGAAAAATATTTTTCCACCTTATAGATATTTGTATCTGGAATGCATGTTACTTATACAAGAGAAGTGGTAAAAAAACAAATCTTCTAAATTTTCGAGAAAAAATTATTGAAGTTCTGATTGGGAATTCAAAAATTTCTGGTAACTCAACAGATCCTCAGAATGAACGGCAGGAGCAACACTTCGCTGAGCCTATTCCTACAACACAAGACAAAAAATCGAATATGAAACGGTGTAGAATGTGTGCAAAGAGTAACGTAAGGCGTCGATCACGTTATTATTGTCGGCTATGCCCAGACAATCCTGGATTGTGTATCTATCCGTGTTTCAAAGAATGGCATACAATGTAACCTAAAATCTTACTTTTGCGTTTTGTGTTTTGTTTACAATAAAAATTCAGCATACCGTTCTATTTTATTTATTCTTATAATTATCGAAACAGCTTAGCTAGACACGGCCAGTATACTGGCCAAAGGTATATAGTAATGAAAATCAACAAAAATAGCCCACTGGCCACTAAAGTGGTTCAAGGTCATACGAGGTCAAATGCACTAAATATACACTACAAAAGAGTTCTAGATCACCCCTGTGGAAAAATAACCAGTAGTTTCCAAAATACACATGCGGTTTCTCACAAAGGTAAGGTAACTACCTCATGGCACCCAACGTGTTAAGTAAGGACCCATGTGTTGCTTTCCACAGCCACCCGTTATCGAATTATACTATTATTAAAACATTTCGGCAAACTGTTCTTAGGCTAGCAAAAAAAATTAGTATACAGAAAAAAATATGTTTTGCAGTTAGGTAGGTACATTTTCTCGAACAATCACATTACAATGTTCTGTGTTCTCTCTTTTTATTCATTTTAAGGCAGTGGCGTAAGTTTAACCTCTCCCCCATATACAGTAGAGTGGAATAAAGAACTGTTTTTTGAATTCTCTTGTTTATTCGGGAAGAAACAAAATGCACAATAATAAACCCGAAAAAGAATATCTGCAATTTGTTACTCATAATGTTGTTGAAAAGACAATGTCACTATGGAATAAGGCTTCTATTCCACATATTTCTCATACAGAAACGAATTGTAGAGAAAGTTTGGGCTCTGTTTGAAAAATATAGAAACTTGTTAAAACCTCATAAAGGTAGGTTTAACGAGCTTAATTATCAAAAAAAATCCACGTTGTTTAACATAGCAGCCTGCAAGTGTTCAGATTTCTCATCGTACTGTTGCGGAATGGAAAAAGAGGTTCCTATTGAAGAAAGAGACTTTCTGATAGGTCGAAGGACCGATAGAAACATGATGATTGGTAACCTAGACAAGAAGAAGACGAAGCAGTTACTACAAAGGGAAAATCGAAAGAGAAAAGACCCAGACCGACATAATCGCAGTAGTGTAAACTTTTCATTACCATCCACTTCCCATCAAAAGAATTCAAGCGAATCAGAATCAGATACAACAAAATCTGCTGATGTCCATACTTAGCAGCTTTCTCAATCAGCTTCTGTTCCAAAACCCAAGCAAAAGAGAATGTAATAGACACGGCATTTCTGATCGTGGTGCCGCATCTATTGCAAGTGCTGTGTTACAGGATGTTGGAATTATTGGTGAAAACGGCAGGTCTCATATAACTGACAGAAGCAAAGTACGCAGAGAACAAAGTAGAGTTTTCTACGAAAAAGTTTACAGAAAAACCCAAGTGGTGATTTCTGCGGATTGTACTTTGATGGACGAAAGGACTCAACAAGGGTGCAAGTACTCAAAGGGGGTGAGCCTTATTACTAAATTGTCAAAGAAGAGCACATTAAACTAGTGCAAAAACCAGGATCAAAGTACTGTGGGCGTTTTAGTGTAAAAGCTGGGTAATCTGTGTTTATCAAAGACAGCATTTTGAAATGTTGTAGGACGAACCACATCAAACTCGATAGTTTGACTGCAATTTGATGCGATGGAAGTAATGTAAATACGGGTTCTGTCGGAGGTGTCATCCGTTTACTGGAAGTGCAGTTAGGTAACCCGCTACAGTGGTTCGTCTGTCTGTTGCATACAAATAAACTTCCTCTAAGACACCTTCTACATAAACGAGATGGTATCACAGTATCATGCACGGCCCTAAAGCCTTCACGGGACCTATTGATAAAAGCTTATAGACATGTGCAAATTTAGCTGTGGTTCAGTTTGTTCCTATTGAAGCTGAAAACTTTCCTGATGTTGACTTTGAAGATCTTAGTAGAGATCAAAAGCATGTGTACAAATATGCCAATCTATATCAAAGAATGGAAACTACCCTGAAGATTTAGTACTTGTAAAACCTGAAACCTCGACCTATTGCTCACTCACGATGGCTGACAACAGCAAACCGAATTATGCACCTAGATATTGCAACCTTAAAACCGTAAAAATCTTGTGATTCCAACAACATTTGTAATGCTCCAGTATGGTTCCATATTAAAACCAAACCGTCTTGTGTAAAAGGATCTTGTCATCTGTGGAAAATGATTTCATATTCTAGATATCTTCCATCTGAGTTGAAAACTATAGTGGATTCTGTTATCCAAAGAAATGGATACTTTGGACATTCAGAGAATATTCTTCTTGCCATGATGACTGACGATCGAGAACACATCAGGGAACTTGCAATCAGAAGAATTCTGGCAGAAAGGCATGAATCTTCTTTTTTAACTGGGGTTTGTCAATTTAAAATTCCAAAGCTAAATTTTGAAGCCGATGATTACATCAATTTGGTGAAATGGCAGGAAATTAAACGATACGGAGCACCCCTAACCAAATCTGTTCCTTCTGAAGAAATTGAAGCTTTTGTATCTAAAGAAAGCCACAAGCCACAGAAAGGTGCTTGTAACTGAAGCATTATTAACTGTTTGCGGTGAAGATCGGAGAGATGGATTTATTAAAACTAAACTGGAATCAAGATTGCCTATGAAGACTTTTAATACAAAGTCATAATTCAGACCATAATTATTCTACTGTTCGTGCAGAAGTTAAAGGCTACAGTAGTAATTTAAAATTTATATTACTTAGATGCCGTTTATGTGTTTATTCACTTTTCCTGTATACTACTTTCTTCATACTGTTAAAATGTTAGTTTCGAGTGTAATATTAAAAATAAAAATGTTTTCTGAAATCTTCTAAATGTTTATTGGTATTAAGTAAAGTGAGCATTTTGTACTGATATTAAAATTTACTGGGGCAGAACAAAAAATGGAGATACAAATTTGAAATGTTTGGAGTAAGTTCCTGTCATGATAAGGCAACTTTTTCATGCACTGTCAAACAAAAGAATTTGAAAAAATTTCGCCGGTCTTCGCTTTCCCCTAATGTACAGAGTGTTTCAGAATAACGTTTCGAAACTGTAAGGGCATATGGAGATCATAAAAATAAACCAAAAAGTCTAAAATAAACATAAGTTGAAATATCTCTGGAGTTAATAAAGCTATTATATGTCACCAAATTCGATACAGAATTACAGGTAAGTAAGAGCTTAATTTATTTGAAAAACAAACTCCCTAAAAGAAGTTTTTTCTAAAAGGTTGGGGGTGGGATTAATCCTGAAAATATATATCAAGAGATCCAAAAAAAGCTGATCCCCAGCGGGCTATGGAATGAAAAGTCGCGCATTTTTTAGACGAAAGGAATGTTTATAATGTCAATTTCAGGTTAGGTACTGTTAGCTGGAATTAAATAATAATGAAACGTCATTTTTAGGAGCAGAAATCTTTTATTGAGCAACAGTAAAAGAAATGAATAAACCTGAACGAATGTAATGATCACAACAAATGTTGAAAATGTCTGCCTTGTTCCGCCAGACATTTCTGAACTCGTCTTATCTTCTCATACCTTCAAAAACATTTTGTAATAATTGAGGTGAGTTCTTAATTTCTTGACAGTTTTCTTTAACTCTAAGTTTCAGTTCGTTTAACTCATTATAACTGGAGTTTTAAAAATGGTGTTTTTCAAATAGGGCCATAGAAAAAAGTCCAAAACAGTAATATCACAAGAGCGAGATTAATTTTATCTGCAGCTGCATGAGCTGTTGCGTCATCCTGTGCAGAAAACCACCCCGTAGCTCATCATCGTGAAGTTCATTTAAGAAAGGTTGTAATAATTCGTTCCTGTACCTCGCTGCAGTTAGCGCGTCTTCGAAAAATATTGGCCCAACTAACCCACGACGATTCATTCCAACCCAGACTCATATTTAATTGTAACGTGTGGATTCTCACTACTCCAAGTCCGCATATTCTGTGAATTAACATACCCATTAAGGTAAAACCAGGCTTCGTCGGTAAAAAAAGGTTAAATTTAACTACTTATCATTGAGATTATCCAAAAACCAATGACAAAACTGAACTCTTTTTGGATAATCCTCTTCTAAAAGCTCCTGAACGGAAATAAATCGTTTAAGGGGATTGTTTAGTAACTTGAGATTGCGTTTCCAACGCGTCTAGAATTTTGGAAACCGCCTAAAGATAGACAACAAGTTATACGACCGGTCAAGGCAATTTTTAAATGATTGCGTTTCACGTCATAACCCTGCTGTGTTATCGGTACTACGTAAAGGAAAGAAAATATGGGTGGAGGGAGCAGAAGATTAAGATTTACTGTATTGATAACGCATTATTTACCTGTTTACGTTTAGGAAGTTTCTTACCAAAAATGACTCAGTTCATGCAGTCTTCAATAATACCCGATATTAAGAATTCATTACACACTTTGAACACACATAGGTACACATAACGCTTGATCTAAAAGATAAATAACTTATTCCCTAAAAGAACTTTTTAATTCTTATCTGGGTCTTTTTTACCAGGCTTTTTTTCCGCGGGCTTGTAGTACCGGAGCTTTAATTCAGGGCTTTTTTTATATTTTTTAAATAGTTCGCTCCAACTCGTGGCTTACAAAGTTACTAAATAATAATATACTGTTATACTGGTTTCCTATTTACATTTTAACTATTAAATAACGTTTTGTTTTTGCTCTATCCATTTTGTAAAGAGAACGGTAGATATTTATGTATGTTATGATATTATGCAATAGATTTTGAACATTCAATTTTAAACTGAGTGTAACCCCTAGGCTGGTAAACAAAAATTTAAATTTCTGGGTAAAGTTCAAAATTCCAAAGCACCAGCAACTATATTCAAATCGTTTTTTAATGAGTTGTTGGACTGACTAATAGACTGCAGATAAGACAGGGTACTTAGTTTATAAAATCTTGACTGAGTGGTATCAGTTAATTATTCGTACTGAGCTTTCATAACAACAGTAGTGAAAATAAGTGCAGAGTGAGCGTAAAAATATGGGTTCCAAGTCGAAAAAATCTTTGTCTGTTCGAAGAAAAAGTATCAAAAAGAAGGCATTGTATGCTGCACAGGTTGCGCTTAGAAACCGAACGACACGGTAAGTTTAGTGTTTATTTGTTATTATTTTACGTTACGGCAATTAATTAATTGACAAGAAAAACTAAAAATATACAAGGTGTTCCAATGGAAGCATTTCTTTAAAACAAACTGTACCTATTATACGTTTGCAATTTCTAACAAAGATAAAAAATGAGCGAAAGAGTTTGCTAATGAAACTTTCATTTTTTTATGTAATTCCCACACTGTATTGTACAGGGTGTTTCAAGAGACATTTCAAAATAAATATCAGTAAAAAAAATAACGTATCGGCAGTTATCACTTTCGAACGTTTTGATGCTAAAAACTGACATTTTCAGTTTTTTAAATAGTCATTAAGGTCCTATTTTTAAAACAAATTATATTTTTATTTCTGTAGTCGCTTAATTTTCATGCGTTTACTCACCCCATTTCCAAAGAATCTAGGAAAACCCTTTGGGAAAAAACTAATTATTTTAATTTTAGTGTTGCTGACAGCATAGCTGCACAATCAATGAAACCAAGAACTACAGATTTCACTGATAAAAGCATGTGCGCTGCTTCATCTAACTTTGTTGAGGCCGAAAGTCACAATAAAGCACCAGAAGTTGCTGAAAGTGACTTGGACTTCCACAGTAGCGAAATGGATGCATCTAGTACAGAAGATGTAGAGCGCGCGGATTTTATCAGACAAGAAAATCATTCACGAAACAATGACGGCAAAATATCCGAGGACGATGGTTCTGAATCAGACATAGAACTAGAAGTGGAGGTGGAGAATACAATAAACATGAGTAGCGCAAATGTTATTAGTGGCCGACGAATTGTTGATATAAACTATTTTCTAAGTGCATTACAGACTCTAAAACACGACGGATTTCAGTGTTCATTTTACGACGTCCAATTAATTGCGGAAAAACGGTGCGGTTTTGTATCAAAACTCACTTTTAAGTGTAGGATGTGCAATAAGGTAGACATTGTTTGTACTGAAAATGCATCTGAAAATGAAATGAATGTCAATTTGTCAGCTGTTTCATCTACAATATCTATTGGAGCAGGATATTCTCAACTAAGAGAATTTTGTAGTTCACTTGACATACCGGCGCTATCATCAGCCACGTATGCACAGTACCAGGAAAAAATTAATGAACTCTACAACAATGCTGCCATTGAAGAAATGAAAACTGCAGCAGCAGAAGAAGCAAAACTGGCAGAAGAAAACGGAGAAGTAGATGAAGAGGGACACGCTAGGATTGCTGTAATAGCTGACGGTGCCTGGAGCAAAAGGTCATCCCGCACCAATTACAACGCTTTGTCGGGCGTGGCATGTATACTTGGACTTAGGACAAAAAAAGTTCTGTATGTTGCTGTAAAGAACAAATTTTGCGTTGTATGTGCAAGAAAAGACCGGTACGTCGATGGAAAATGTGTTGATCATGTTTGTTACAAAAATTGGAGCGGTCCATCGACAGGGATGGAAGCAGCAATTATTACTGAAGGTTTTAGCAAATCTGTATCCATGTATGGCATAAAATATGTCAAATTAGTCGCCGATGGAGACAGCAGTGTATATAGAAAATTGCGAGAAACAATGCCATATGGTCCCAACGTGAGAATTCAAAAAATTGAATGTAAAAATCACCTTCTAAGAAATTATTGCCAGAAATTAAAGGAATACTCAAAAAAAACAAAAACTGATGCAAAATTTAAAAATGCAGTTTGTAGTTTGAATTATTATGTTCATTGATTGCACTGTAATAAAAAGTGATAATTTAAAAATGGTTCTTCATTGAATTTACCACAGCTATGTAAAACTCCTAGTTCAAATATAAAACCTTTCCAGGTAAAAATCTCGAAAGAAGGGTTAGACGGGATTAACTTGCGTAAGCCAAAGTTTAGTCTATGCCTGCTGCAGCTTTCTCTTACTACACATTCCTACGTCAACTAAAGTAAAGAGTGTTGCCTACTTTCAATAAATATTTTGGAAGTTCGTGGTGTTTATATCCAATTTAATTTACAGTTATCAACCTTTTAAAAATAAATTAAAATATCGTTCGACGTGTTCAGATACATCAAATAGTAACAGCTATCTCTTCATGGTAAAAAAAATGGAAAATTTTACTTAATAGCGTTTTTTTTTGCTTTTATTGTTCTATATAAATTAATTAATAATTTCAATGCTAATCAATTTTTTTAAGATTTTTCACCAAAGAGAAGTTCTTACACTATATTTAGATATTATAAGCACATTACAGCTTCTTCAAGTTATATGTTTGAACTTATAAAGTGATAAACAAAAAGTCGAATTATTGTAGAAATATAGCCATTATGGTTTGCGGTAAAAGTTACTAAACAATCCCCTTAAGGATGCAGATGCAATATTCTGTGGCACGTACCCTAACTTAAATCATCAACTTGCTGGCATAAATGTCTAATTGGTGTTTTTGGAACCTCGTCAATTCGTTGTCTTACAGTTTCAATTAAAGCAGATACTATCTTCTTTGGCCTACCAGACCCTTCTTTCCTTCCAACACTTCCAGTTTCTCGAAAATTGCTGACTAAATTCTTAATCAAAGCATAAAATTTTCGGTATGTACTAATTTCATTGGGATACCTCTCTCGGAATTCCATAAAACAACGACGAATCGAATAGGTCCATTCTCCGTCAACTTGAAAGCCGTTCCGAAAGTAAGATTCAATAATGATTGCTCTTTGAAATGTATTAAAAATCATTTTAACAATCTGTCAAATTCGTATCAAAAAAAGATAACTAATTTATCTGACATCATAAACATTCCTTTAGTCTAGTAAAAACGTGACTTTTCATTCCACAGCCCTCTGAGGATCAGCTTTTTTTGGATCTGTTGATATATATAGAATATCATTTAAAAAAATGTTTTCTGAATCACAACAATATTCCGTTCAAGTAGTTAATAAAAAACAAGTTTCAATTTTAATAAATTTAGTAAATAAAACGTATTCCTGTGAGTAACTAATATTTACCTAATTAATTGTAGCTGAAATATAAAAATATTTTTTTTGTTCCACTCTGTATACATTTTGTAGCAAAAATTATTAGTTGGTAAAAATACTGCAATAAACAACTTAAGCTATGCTGTAAAAACAACAACATAATAGCTTTTTATGTTCGACTCAATCATAATAGGTTGATCTATGACACTGTTGAGAATCCATAATCTGTCACTTTATTGGACTAGTCCATAATGATAAAGTAATTTGGACTCCTGTCGGTGTCAAATTATTTGAAAATTAAACTTCAAAATAACCACAGTCGGTAATCCTTGTAAGCGCTTTCGTATAGAGTTTTGGATTTGCTGGGTAAAAGCATTTCTCTCGCACTCGATGCTATTTCTCTTATGTTGTCTGAAATTTCCATTTCTTCTGGTAGATCCATTTTTAAACTACCAGAACCAATTAATAATTATTTAATCGACGCTTTCTGACACATTTACAAATTTCAAACATCTACACGTATCTATGACAACGCAGAAGGCACACTATATAATATTTTCTATTGCAAATTTCACTAAATAAAATATATTTTCCTAGACATTTTTTGAATCGAACATAAAGCTAAGTATGTTACTCGTACATAATCAGACTTAATTAACATACTTAGCTTTATGTTCGATTCAAAAAATGTCTAGGAAAATATATTTTATTTAGTGAAATTTGCAATAGAAAATATTATATAGTGTGCCTTCTGCGTTGTCGTAGGTGTTTGAAATTTGTAAATGTGTCAGAAAGCGTCGATTAAATAATTATTAATTGGTTCTGGTAGTTTAAAAATGGATCTACCAGAAGAAATGGAAATTTCAGACAACATAAGACAAATAGCATCGAGTGCGAGAGAAATGCTTTTACCCAGCAAATCCAAAACTCTATACGAAAGCGCTTACAAGGAGTCCAAATTACTTTATCATTATGGACTAGTCCAATAAAGTGACAGATTATGAATTCTCAACAGTGTCATAGATCAACCTATTATGATTGAGTCGAACATAATAGCTATTTATGTAACAAGTACATAATCTAAGACTTTATTGGACGAGTCGAGTTTATTGGCAGAGCGCGCTTGCGCGCGAGGCCAATAATAAAGACGAGTTAATTAAGTCTGATTATGTACGAGTAACATACTTAGCTTTATGTTCGATTCAAAAAATGTCTAGGAAAATATATTTTATTTAGTGAAATTTGCAATAGAAAATATTATATAGTGTGCCTTCTGCGTTGTCATAGATACGTAGATGTTTGAAATTTGTAAATGTGTCAGAAAGCGTCGATTAAATAATTATTAATTGGTTCTGGTAGTTTAAAATGGATCTATAAAATGAAAAAATTACGTTTTGTGTATTTCTTTTTTAAAATAAATCGTTATTTTGAAGTTTAATTTTCAAATAATTTGACACTGACAGGAGTCCAAATTACTTTATCATTATGGACTAGTCCAATAAAGTGACAGATTATGGATTCTCAACAGTGTCATAGATCAACCTATTATGATTGAGTCGAACATAAAAATACGTTATTAAACTCTATGAATATTAAAGGATGATTCATTATTCAGTATTAATAGTGTATTACAAAATACAAACAGTATCACACATTGAAATATGTGTTTTCTGTGCATTTTTATAAGATATTTTGAAATCAATCCTTCCAAATTTACTTACCGAGTTTCTCAGTTGACAAAATGGAAGGATGTTTTAGACCCATATACTATGTCTTGAACCATTTTTCTCAATTGCAGTAATATCAAATTATAGATATTGTCAACAAATCAGCGTTATTGTCGCTCTTCATAAAACCGTATTTTATTAGAAGAATATTGACTGGCTTTTTTATTGCTGTTTTTGTTCATATTTAATAAAAGTTACTACATTGGTAATCGAACTGCATTTTTCTGATAAATCATTTGCATAATGCTGTTGTAAATCTTTTATTTATTTGAATGTTGGATCATATACATGGTTCTATAAAATGCAATTGTTTTTTATCTTTTTTCGACACTCTCGTATAAATAAGTTAAATTAAACTCATTAAAATGTACAAATTTAGAATGATTGTTTATAGCAACATTTGCAGATTTTTGTCAAGTAGGTACTATACATAGAAATGGTTCCTCACTAAAATGAATCGTATCTTTCATATTTGATTTAACCTTACTTATTGCAGTGAAATTTATTATTTTTTTAGCAAATTTTTTAAAGTTAATTTATTTATGTGTAATACAATATGATAGAAATAAAAATGAACTTAAATATAGACAATTTGTCTTATTTTTGTGGCACGGGCTTGTTCTTCTCTTATAGACGTTTTTAGAGAAATATTAGTTAATGATACCTGCCCCCCCCCACCCGCGTTGTAGGGTTGTGTCCCCCTAGTTACGCCACTGTTTTAAAATATCTTCTGACAATTGTTAATGATTTACCTAAACAAAATTTTGTAAATGATGTCTCTCATCTATAGCTGCATTGTTATATTTTCCATACTAAACATTAACTTGTTGTCGAATACTTTTGGTATGGTAATACTTCGTATTCCTAGTAGCACAATAAAACCACGGACCTTTAGAAGAATCTGCTTTTAATAAAGATGTTTATATACTTAACTATAAAGGAATAATTGCATATGAACTAGAATAACCTTTGAGAACCTAATTTAGAACACGAACACTTGTAGGTTTCTTGAAACCACAAGACAAAATCCTACAGATGTTGTAGTACATCCAACGAAAATGTGGACGGAGTAACCCACATGCTTGATAATATTTCACCGAAATAAAGTTCTTTGCTCGTCTGGAAACAAAGACGTCTTAAATTGTTGATAACCTGTTTGGTGTTTATCCAACTATAAGTTTTGCAAGGGTGCTAAAATACACGTTAGTTGATTCTAACCATGCGCTACTGTATAGTTTATGATTTAGAAAAATTGCATGCGTACAGATGCAGACTACTGTAATCATTTAAACTGTTTGTAATTTAATTATTAAACATGCTATTTCGGGAAAAGTGGGTGTTGTCACAATTGTGGTTTGGATTTATATGCATAGGTTTCAATTGAAAAATTGCATGTTGTGGAGATGTAGGACAATGTGCTACATAGGGTTTAAATAGTTTTTGTTTAAATATTTACAACTTAATTAAAACATGATATATTAGAGCAACTATTGTTCAATAACAACGGTTCGTGCTCATTCAACCTTTACACAGTTACTTACTATAGTAAAATACGATCGTTAATGATTTCAAGAAAAATTTTGTTAACACGAATGTAGATACAGGGTGGGCCAGCTAAGTCGGTTCCTTTAAAAGTGGTTGACGCAACCCAACATACATGTATCACAGCAACTGAGATTATTGTAATTTTTATAATATAGAAGAAGAAGAAGAAGAAATGGATCACAGTTGTTTTCTGTCGAGTTGACACTATTGTTAAAAACAGTTTTACTAATATTAGTTAGGGTGTACAATGGGCCAAATGTGGCCTAAGTGCATAGAGATGCTTGGAAAACCGCGTCCTCGATCTCGCTCTTTCAAATCAATCAATCAATCAATATTATTTATGGCCAGTGGCGGCTCGTGAGTTAGGAAAGAGGGTGGGCACAAGAAAAAACTTACCTATTTTTTGTACATAAAATCCATTCTGCTATTTTTCATGCTGGAAAAGACGTCTATGACTTTGTTGTCAAAATCCGGTATAGACTGGACGAACTTCTTTTCTATTGATAGGACCGCCAGTGCGTTCAGTTGATTTTTTGCACACAATTAACTTCCATTATTAAAAAAACGTCACTTTCGTCTTTGAATTTAAACGCGCGATTGCGCGAAAATAGCGCTCCAAAGTCCAAATTCAAACGTTGACTGCAAATCGGGAACAATATGCACGGTGCCCCATTCGCCTGGTATATCGCGTACAGCGAAGATAACCGATAGGCAACCGAATCTTGCTCTACATAGGTACAAATCAGAGCGTTCCCCGGAACATAGTTTTGAGCGTGTTAGCCGCGCCTTTGGTGCGGAAGGAAAATTTGATACCATCGTTAAAATAATGAAATTAAAATAATGCACTGAATTACATGCGAATTTCTTTCTGGGTTTATCTTGGTGGTTGGGTGGGCACGTGCCCTTGTGCCCTTTAGTACAAGCCGCCACTGTTTATGGTTAATATCATACGCAATATAATTCTACAGGATAAAAAGCACAAGGCTGGCGCATTAAGACCATGTTTTTAGTACTTTCCAAGCCGGCAGAAGCACAGGAGTAGGTAACTGAGGAACTCAACCACATTTATCATAACATTCATAAAATAGCCAGTTCAAACTATCAAACTGACAAGTGCGCATATTCAAAAAGCAATTCTGGGCAATTTTCGCAATTCTTACACCAGCGAATTTATTAAATTGGTTTCTGTTTCGTTAATGTGACTTTTCGGTAGTTCTCCTTGTTTAGTGTATCAATTTAAACTTTTTCGTAGCCTCAAAACGTGCTGTGAAGTGCAAATTTATAACAAATTTGGCTTCTAACATTGCATTATATGATTATACCGAATGCTGACTTTGAATACGCTCCATAGGGAAAATACTTGTTTGTGGAATTCTTCAATTTCCTGCTCCTCAAGTTGACAAGCGCTTCAAAAACAAGATGTAGGCAGAAGGGACGTTAATTTAACAGAGATTACATCTAGTTTTTATGTTTAGAATATCAAATTAATGATAAATTTTAAAAACCAGAATTAATTTATAGGACTAGTGTAGTAATACCACCAAATCCGTTGCGAGATTGCAGCTGGCGCAGCGTAACGGTTACAGGTATGCTTTGTGAAACAAAGGTTGGGAGTTAGAATTCACTCTTCTGCTTTATTTTTTTAAATTATTGATTTCTTATGAAATCCTCACCCAAAAATACATCTACTTTTGTATGTGTTTTTAGAGAAAATAATACAGTTTGATTTACAGATACAAAACGTTTTTAATAAAAATAATTAAAATAAAATAAAGCTAAGGACGAATTCGAACTACCGAAGTTCGCTTCACATAGTACATATATCTGTAAAACCGCTACGCTACGCCGCGGCGCGCTGGCTGCATTCGCATATCGGATTTGGTGGTATTACTATACCAAATCTATAAATTATATCAAAGTTTTTAAATTAAAACTGAAAAGTAGGAGTAATCTCTGTAAATTAACGTCCCTTCTGCCTACACCTTGTTTCCGAAGCGTTTTTCAACTTGGGGAGCAGAAAATTGAAGAATTTCACAAATCATGTATTTTCCCTATGTAGCGTATTCAGTCAGCACACGGTATGCCTATCTCGAGATAGTAGCGGTGCTGTAAGAATACTGGAATATTATACACAGCGTGCAATACTAGAAATTACCTGCTTCACGAAATAAAACACCTAGTATAGGAACAGCAACGCAAGCGATGATTGACATAATGTTGGGATAAATATAATACTTTGTGCGTTATTCAGTTATTTATGCGAATATTTGAAGACATTCATTACTGTATATTGTAATACATGATGATAATGAACTCTATAATTTGCTAAAATAAAAGTGGATCTTCAATCCGATCCGCTATCTCGTTTAAATAAACACAACTCAACTTATGCAGGGATATCACTATCTAAAATACCTTACTACACAATAGAACACTCCGTATAAAATTGACATGAAAATCGGCAGAATTAAGAATAATTTCAAAATATGCTGATTGTGGTTCTACAAGTCTGCTTAATAATACCTATACAGGGAATTTTTCTTTTTAGTTTATATTGCCTATGTATACTTTTAAAAAGAACGCGTCAATTACGTCCATTATGTAAGCAACCAACTCTACAGACAGACAAAAATAAAATTAGTCTTTATTTAATGTCTTGCGTTTTTTATACCACCATGTGCAGTACCGACGAAAAAGTGGAAACTCTAATGTGGTAACAGAATGGTAACAGCTTAAGAACTGTGAGAGACTTATTTTCACTAAAATATCCAGAAAGACCTACTCCTTGTATTCGAACCACACAAACAGTTGTTAGAAAATTTAAATCAGAGGGATGCGTAATAAATTCCCATAAAATGAGAACTAAAAGTAATCACGTTTTAACTGAAAAAAATGAAATTAAATATTTTATGCTACGTTGAAAAAACCCCGAGAAATAGGTTCACATTATAATGTTTCTAAAAACTTGGTATTTATAACACTAAAAGAATTTAAATATAAATCATACAAATTTTATAATCATCAACAACTATTCGATGAAGACAGAGAAAAAAGAACAATATTTTGTGAAACATTCTTTAATTTGCTGAATGAACATGAATACATTTTAAATGAAATAGTTTTTAGTGATGAAGCAACTTTCACAATAAATGGAGAAGTCAATTCACAAAATTTTGGGTATGTATTATAATTGCTCATCTATCCACTATCCATTATCCTGCTAAACTTATTTCTTAGATATTGGTCCCGCACTAACCACCATTTACAAAACTCTACTCACAGTCAATATACTGGGAAAGCTAACGTATTGCTTGGAATAGTTGAAAATAAGCTTATCGGACCATATTTTATTGATGGTAATCTCAATACAGCCAAATTTGTAGAGTTATTAAGGAACGACATCATTCCAGCAATAGAAAACTTAAACATCGATGACCCGTGGTTTCAGATGCATGGAGCCCCACCGCATTCCGCGAATGCTATAAGAAACTTTCTAAACAACAGCTTTCAAGGACGTTGGATAGGGAGATTCGGTCGCGTACCGTGGCCCCCGCGTTCTGCAGATTTGCCGCCCAATGACTTCTTTGCTTGGGGTACCTGAAATCAAAAATTTATAGAAATATTCCAATACAAAGTATTGATGAATTAAAAGATCGCATACGCACCCAATGCAATAGCTTGAATCCTGACTTTCTTGCGAATGCTGTGCGTGCTTTTAAACACCGGTTAGGGTACTGTTTAGAAGTACAAGGTGGCCATTTCGAATGCTGTTGCTTTTATTTTAGTTTCCATTTTCTGTTATTGATAGGTATTTAATGTTTTACAATAATAATCGTCGTTGCTGTTCCACTCATTTTGATTTACCTATTTAATATAAACACTGCATCAACCTGCATAACCTTCATACTAAAATAATTCACAACTACAGTGACGTTTGCTTCTGTTTTTTTAGTTGTCTGTATAGTTGGTTGCCTACATAATAGGCGTAATTGATGCGTTCTTTTTAAAAGTATACATAGGCAATGTATACTAAAAAGACAAATTCCCTGTATTTTCATTATTAAAGCGAAATCGTCAGTTATTGCACTATTAAACCATCTTGTATATTTGTTTTTCTGTAGTCAGCTCCATGTCAGATGATGACGATGATGATGATGATGGTACCGTATGAAATTTATGATTTTAAAGTTTTCGGTTATACCAGGTTATACTGTTTTACCAGAATTTTTGGTTATTCCACAGGCCGTGGATTTTCCTTCTTCAAAACGGAAAAACTTTGTGTTAAAAGAAG
Source organism: Limonius californicus (assembly GCA_014611495.1). Classification (NCBI taxonomy): domain Eukaryota; kingdom Metazoa; phylum Arthropoda; class Insecta; order Coleoptera; family Elateridae; genus Limonius; species Limonius californicus. Next base: position 116,512 of record JABXWE010101962.1, read on the forward strand.
TTCACCGCACTGGTTTTTTTAATTTATTTTTTATTTAATTAGTAAACAAAATTTACGCAATACCGTGATGAACAAAATGACATGCAGAATAAAAGATGAAGTAGAAGTTAATATAGCAGGTTCGATTATAATCTATACTCTTATATACTATATACATGGTGTTTGTACTAACATTAGCTCATTACACCCCAACTCGGAAGTATCTACATGAAAATTATACTGCAAGAGTAAAACCTATGGCCGCCACTGTTTATTCATGACTCTGTAAATGTTAACAAACGGCAAATAAAAATTGCGACAATTTTAAGTACCGGATGTAATTCATAAAATTCTATTCAAAGACCAATTTTTAGCGTAAAACATATTTTTTTATGTAATTTTAGATTATGTTATGTTGAAAAACAAAAAGGAAATGTGATTTCGACAATTCCAAGCCTTCTCAGCACAAAAACTTGTGCAGTAAAGTTGCCTCAAACTAACAAATAAAGAATTTCATGAAGAATAAATAATATATAGTGTGTTGCACTTAAAATTACAAAATTGTATTTAATTTCCTATATCTTACTATTACAGTGTAATTTTATAGAAGAGCCTTTGTGTACTTCCATTTTGTTGCAATTCAGAATATGATATTATCGAAAGCGTGTTGAAATAAAGCACAAAATCTGTTAAGCATAGAAATGAAAGAGTTACCACTGCCAAAATCAACTCTTCAAACGAAGTACAATTTCTTATTTTATCCTGAACGCAGCAGCGCAACAGTTAGAAAACAAAGAAGGTTAACGTTTATATCGTTCTCTTTTTGAGTTTCTATCTGTGGTGACAGTGTGCACTTTGATTTGCTTTATTTACATCATTAAACACACGTGTTCTAAACTGTTGCGTGCATTTGCATGCGATAGAATTTTCTTTGTGTTTATTTAGATTGCAAAAGACTGCGAAATTTATTATTCTGCTCGCAACTGCTATTCAGTCGTATACTGTTTCAGCCAAATATGTGGCGATTGAGATTAAGTGCGTTGGCAGTTTGTTCTTTGTTGAGAACTTGTACTGATGTTTTAGCGCATCTTGGCGATTCAATTTTACCTGATCTATTACAGTTGATCTTAATCTACTACAATAATTGATCAAATTTTCCGTTCATGCAATTCAAGGAAAATTAAATCAACTTTTAGTAGTTGTCGTTTGCTAGAAGGAAGAATTGAGAAAACATTTTGCTGGGAATAAATCAAAACCGTAGAAAAGTCTGTTTTCGGTTGAAAATTGAATTTGATAAAACTCACAATGCTCATCACAAAAACTATTTACAAAATGGGATTAGAAGATGTATAAGAGTACAGAAATCATCTAAAAATATCAGAAAATAATTTCAAGAATTGTTCTGAAAATTAGGCATCAACTTTCTAAAAATAAAAATTAACACTTTTAAACATTATCCTTAGAAATGGACCGTTCAACTACACAACCTGCGATGATTTGTTGCTCACTCATCTCAAAGAAAATTGCACCAACTTCTAGTATTTATTCATTCTTTGTTAAATGAAGTATTGGAAATCAATATAAACGTAGAAAACGCCATTTTTAGGTGACCAATTAAATTTGAAAAAACAACATGGAGCACTACAAACATTGTTAACAAAATTGGATTAGAGGATGCAGAAGTATTGTCTACTGATACATTGTATAGTACAAACAAACTTTCCTTTTTATGGATATAGGGGTTAAGAACTCAATGTTTCTCGGAAACTACAGCTTATTGTATTTTTATCACTACTCTCCAGATGTTGAAGTGGTAGTTACTAGCTGCTATGACACCCCTAACTACATGCACAAAACGGCATAAGTAATCTCTAAAGCGTCTAAGCATTGTAAAGCCAGCTTCAGTAGCTTCCTTATCAAATCTTCGTTTTGCATCTCAATAAACTGTGTAACTGCTTTGTTATTTAAATATTTTATATAATATAACTACATTTTGTTCTTGTGATTGTTTTATATTCAACATGAATATCTACACAAAACTGCAGTTTAGAAATAAAAAATTAATTTATAGGTTATTTATTTTTGTAAATAGCGCAAAATATTTTGCTATTTTGTTCGTTTCTTTACTGTTGACAATTATTGCGTTAAAATGTATTATGTATATGCATTAAAATAACGCGTTTTCTACCTTAGAACAACAATTGGAAACGAAATCGACGTGCGCGACATGTTAAATGTGATGAAAGTTTACAATTTGTTCATTTCTTTACCGTTAAAAATTATTGCATTAAAATGTATATTGTGCTATAGTTTACATTAAAATAAAGCGTTTTCTACCTTACAATAAGAACTGGAAACAAACTCGGCGTGCGCGACATTTTAAATGTGATGAAAGTTGACAATACCCTTTACGATTATGAATGACTGTGGCCACAGCAATTAGCTGGCAGATGAGCATCGGTATCCTGTTCGAGTCCCAATCCAGGAGTAGGGGGGGAGATCGTACAAGTAATAGAATAGTTTTATGAACTGTATAAATACAAATAAAAGACCAGTGATGAACATTAATTCGGAAGAGTTACTGGAAATTACTAAAGAAGAAATAAAGGACGCACTAAAATAAACCAAAAATAAAAAAGCTGCGGAAGAGGATACCATAATGCCCGAAATGTTAAAAGAGGGAGGAGAAGCAATAATAGAAATTTTTAGAAAAATGTATAATAGATGTCTATTAAAAGAAGAGTTCCCTAAAGGATGGGAAACGCGGTGGTGGTCCTGATTTTCAAACAAGGAGTCCCAGAAGATCTGAAAATTATCGGCCAATCAGTCTTCTTTCGCAGATATACTAAGTATTTATGAGAATTATAACAAATAAATAAATTCGAGCTGTATCAACTTGCTCAAAGAGCAAGCGGGCGTTCGGAAAAACTACAGCACAGTGGAACACCTACAATCATGAAGTCTTAATAGAAAAGGCCACAAAATATAATGTACCACTATGGATGGCCTTTATAGACTTCAGAAAAGCCTTTGGCACGTCGGAAAAATGGGCAATTATTAGAGCAATGAGAAATGGTCGCATAGATCAAAGATATATTGACATAAAGAAAATTTACAACGAAGCTTCCTACAAGTCAATCTGCAAAATGTATCAAATAGAGTAGAAGTAAACCAAGGAGTAAGACAGGGTGACGTAATATCACCAAAACTATTCAATTTGATATTAGAGGACGTGTTCAACGAACTAAAATGGGAAAACAAGAAGGGTTTGAATATACAAGGGGAAAGATTAAACAACAACCCGTTTGCTGATGATGTTGCCATTTTTGCACAAATAGAAGAAGGACTAAAAGAAATGTTAGTAGAGATCCAAATCGAATCAGAGAAGGTAAGACTGGAAATAAACTATTCAGAAATGAAATATATGACGAATGAGAACACGGTCCGCAATACTATAACAACTGGAGATCATACAATAGAAAAAGTGGAAACTTACACATACCTAGGACAGATTGTTACAATAGGTAAAGAAAATCAAGACTTAAAAATAAAGAGCAGGATAAAATTAGGATGGGCTGCCTACGCGACACTAAAGTATGTTACGACTATGAAAATCCTTTTAAAATTAAAAACAAAAATATACAAACAATGTATCCTCCCAGTCACTACTTATGGAGCGGAAACGTGGGTATTAAATAAAGGAACGGCTAATAAATTGAAAGTACATCAAAGAGCGATGAAAAGAGGACTGTTATGAATTTCACTAAGAGACCATAAGACAAACACATGGATCCGTGATAGAACAAAAGTGGAGGACATAAGAAGATCAGCTCATTAAACTGGAACTGGGCAGGACACTTAGCATGAAGTACAGGGAGGTGGAGCGAAAAGATAACGAGATGGAGGCCCTGGGGACAAAGGAGAAGCGTCGGACGACCGATGCAGTGATGGGGCGATGATCTGAAGATGACAGCAGGTTAAACTGGCAAAACTCAGGACAGTATTGTGTGGAAGAGTATGATCTCCCATCCTACATTCAAAGAATAGACAACGCCTAGAAGAAGAAGAAGAAGTAGTAGTGGAAATGCTAACATGGCAAAAACAAGAATACCGGGCACATTTATAAACCGAAGGCTTCCTAGAGGAAATGTATTTCGAAGCCTCGACCAACGTGTTCGTGAAACTGGTTCGTTTGTCAGAAAGAAATGCGCACGCTGGTCAGCCAAGGCAAAGGCGCACAATACAACTGAAAGAGCAAGTTTTAGACGCAATACACCAAGATCCCTCCGCGAGTACTCGGTAATTAGCTGCTAGGTACATTTAATATCTCTAGTAACGAGACCGTACATTTGGTTCTATGAGAAAATCTTCTTTATCCATATCATGTGTGCAAAGTTCTGCCTCTCTATGAAAATGATAACATATTCCGATTCAATTTTTGCAACACATTTATAAATGGATAGCGCTTATCAAAAAGGAACCAACTACCATTTCTTTGTTTTTAGAAAACAAGCATTTAAGCAAACTCTTAAATTATACTATATTATACATGTGTTGTTTTATATTAGACATAATTTCAATAGTATGTTGTAAGGCATTTTTCTATATACTTTTTTTATTAAAAATGTTTGAAAATTCTTTATTTGTTTTTTTGGCGCTTGGTTCCTTTTTAGTTAATGCTATAAATGTTTGTTCATGCTCCTCGAAATGGAACTGAAACATTTTTGTAAGCCAAAGTGTTTTTTAAACGAATATGGCAATAATTCAAAGGTAATTAAGAAAAGAGGTACTACTCCAAAAAATTTTATTCTATAAACTCGTACAAATCTTACTTAACTTATTATTATTATTTTATTGTTACAACATGAACACAACATGCAATAAAGAATGTCACTCATTGTGATCTACTTCCAGATCAAAGTCAATCGTATTGCCATATCCGTCTACGTCATCGTCAAATTCAGAAGAACGGGATATTTTGTAAAACGGTCGTGCATCGAAAGGAATGAATTTCATGAGCGCCTTAATATCTGCGACTTTCTTCTCCGATACTTTCTTTGTTTTAAATTAGGAAATATTGATCCTTGGGATTTTCTTCCTCGCGTGGGTTTACTAATATTTACAATTTTGTAGTCCTCTTCATCCAAGTGCGATTCTTTAAAATAAATAAGAAACGGTTCATTTTTTCAATTTTTATAATTTTTGCTCTTAACCAGCTAACTTTCTCCTTCATTATAGTCACTTTTCTATTAGTAATTCGTGTCTCTATGTCTTCAGTTGATAGGAAATCTTATGGCTGCATTTTGTGTACGATGAAGAGATTTCTTTTCTTTGAATGCTTAATTACATTCTCAAATTCTTCAAAGGAGTATTGCTTGAAGCTGAATGAAAGCCCTCATTATAAATAATAAGCTGTCTCTTATAGTAAACGATAATTAGTCGGGAGTTTAGGTAAGCCGAGTACTTTTTCCATATCATAACTTACTACGTCCAAATTAGGGTCGGTGGTTGCTGTTTGAAAATCAATCTTCATACGCCCACGCGCAGATTTTGCTGCTGCCAGATGTTCTTCATGTGCAACTGAGTATTGTTCTTTCAGATGTCCACCTGTAGTATTTTTTATTTGCATGTGCAGCTGATCGCATGCATTACACGTATCCTTAACAGGAGGCTTCCTTCTTAAATTAAAATTTGTATAAAATATATTTTTCAATTTTGAAAAACTTATTTTAGGGTTATCTTCTTCCAAGTATAGCAGATACATTTTGTTTTCTGTTAAGTCAGGTGCTAAAAATTTAGACTGTGTTTCATTTCGGGTGTAGTGCGATATGTACGTGGGAAACTTTCGAATGTGCACTATCACTTTTTGAACTGTTGCTTCGTCAACCATATTTTTTCCACCTGACTTGTGTCCTCTTTCCTCTTTCATATTTCCTTTGCGAATCTTGTTTAAAGCGGTATTGACTCGTTTTGTGGATATTTGAAAAGTGTTAATATACTTATCTCTACAAACATCAACATCATCAACGTAGTAAACTCTGGAGAAGCTTCTTTGCGTGCTACCCTTTTGTCGTTTTCTTTTAATACGGCCTTCTCTTACAGTAGCAGCAATAGATCCTGTCTGTGCTTCATATGAAGACAAATTCCAAACATTTTTAAACAAAGTTTCCCTTTTTGAGACGGATACTTTGGCACTACATGTTTTAGGACAAGTACATTCGAAATTTTTTGCATTTAGTTAGTTTGCCTTTCACCGAATAATATTCTTGATTAGAGTCTTTCATTTGTTTGCTTGTCTTAAATGTCTGCCCAGGATATTTATTTCTGCGGCCTTTTTTTGGCCGTCCTTTCCAATTTATTTTCTCGCCCAAAAGCTTTTGGTTTCTTTCTATTTCTTCAGTGCTCATTATAGTTTTAGCCAAATATTCGATACCTGTAAGGGAGAAATTCAATTTCTTTTTCAGCACCTACAACATTTTCTTCAAACTGTTCTTGAACAGTGACTGCATTATCAGCAATAGTGTACATTGATTCATTTTGGAAGGGATTTTATGTTTCACTGGTACTGATATACTCCGAAGCACAAATTCCATTAAATAAATCAGCAGCTGTATTTTCAGTAGCTGTACCTTCTGTTTGATTGCCGCACTGACCGATCTCACTGATTTCTTCGATAATAACGTTCTTGTCAACAACAAATAACTCCAATTCTGCATTTTGAGTTATTTCAAGAATATTATTTACTTGTGATGCCATATCGTTACTCTGATTGCTCTAAACAAATTACTATTAATTATTAATTATTAACAAAATTAAAAAGCATTCTAACCTACCCTTTCGTAATGTACTTACGTTCTTCGTTTCTTCTTGTTTTGACTTTTTACAAGGCAAACCGTTTGTGTCTTTCCCCTTTTCCACACCTAATGCTCGCATTAAAATTAATTTAGACCTTTCACTTATTTTACCTACAACTGTTTGATTTTATTATTATTACATAACTAAAATAGCCTTGACAACGGTTGGGAAGGAGACGTTTAACGCACTTGTGCTTTCGAGGTTTCCAAAAAACACGTCATGTGTTTTTTGTTTACAGAAATGTCAAATTGAAGTACAGAAATGAATTAATAATGCGTTTTTTTAATGGCGCCCAAGAACAATGAAGCAATCAACAAACCCTAGCAACGCGCTTAGCAACGTCGTAAAATGACGATTTGACGGGATAGTATCAATTTTTTATGAATTTTAATCACATTATAATAATTTTTTCAGTGAACAGTTGTAGGTAAAATGTTGTTTATATCACGTGCCGAAAACAATTCCATATACTCGTGCAGATTTCCGCACTCGGCCTTCGGCCTCGTGCGTCAAATTCTGCACTTGTATGTAATGAATTGTTTTCGGCACTTGTTATAAAAATAACTATTAACTACTATTACACAGATTATTCACTGAGAAAACAACACACACGTGTATCAATACAAAAACATTTAAAAGGAACCAAGCGACTTTAGCTGCTACTTCCAAGTTTCATTAAAATTATTAAAGAGAAATGTGACTTGGTTCCTTTTTGATAAAGGAAGAAATGCCTTCTTGTGAATTGGCGCTTGGTTCAGCACTCGATAGAGGGCAATATAATGAAGTTTGGCGCTTGGTTCATTTTTGATAAACATAGATGGATGCTTTATCTAACACTTGGTGTCACTTATTCATTTTTTTCACATTTGGCGCTTGGTTCCTTTTTGATAAACACTATCCAAATAGAATTAGTGACAATGGAGACTTCTTAAAACATATTCTTTGGAGCAATGAGTGCATATTTATCAGAGATGGCTTATTTAATATGCATAATACCCACTATTGGGCTGAGGAAAACCCACACGAATTTCGTCAATATGGTCACGAAAGAAGGTTTTCCGTAAATGTATGGCTGGGCATAATAAATCACAGAGTTGTTACATCAATTTACCTAACAAATCGTCTTAATGTCGATGAATACCTCAATGTTTTGGGACAAGATCGATGAGATTCCTTTGAACAGATTACCTAATACAATATACATGCATGATGGAGCTCCTGCTCATTTTGCTCGCAATGTAAGAAAGTGGTTGGAGGAACGCTTCTCAAACAGACGGATTGGTCGTGGCGGTCCCAATGTTTACAAGCAGACAGTTTTCAATTAGAACAATAAATTATTATAAGTAGTTAGTTACTGTGCATAGTAACAAAACCTGTTTGGGTGAAGTGTTGCCAAATGTATGTTTCTTCTAAATGGTCCCCGACAACACAGGAAGGATGGTAGAACAATTTAGTATTAAGATTTTCGACTAAGAATTTTCCAAAGACCATAGCTGTATGTAGCTTTTTCCTTAATTTATACGCACCCTGCATGTTTTCGCTTTTGAAATATTTTTATAGTGAAATATATTCAATGGTTTTAACAATTTTATGTATGTTTTAAGACAGTACTGTCAGTGCCCTTCCTGTTTAAGTTTTTGTAAAATTTATTAATTATATATAATCACAATAAAAAATAATGAAACTACAACAATTGCTAACCGTTTCTATATCAATGATTAATAACATAATGACAAGATTACTTCGAAAACGGGATTTCAATTTCCTTCTTTTGTTATAATTTTCAGATTGTAATGCAGGTATAATATAAATAGCATATAATACACGTGTATAAGAGCCTTTAAAGCACTGCTCCATTAAAAGGCACTCGGCTTCGCCTCGTGCTTTTAAACCCGACGCGCGTGCTTTAAAGGCTTGCTTATACACTATTTTGTATTCGCTCTCCAAAATGGTTACTTTGGAAACCGTCTGGAGTCCGTAAATAGTAATTTTTGTTACAAGTACCTAAAATAATGTTTTTTCGGACGAATCGTTGTTGTTTCCGGACGAGGCAAAGCCGAGTCCGGAATAACAGATGAGTCCGAAAAAACGTTTTAGGTACGTGTTACAAACAACATTTTTTTGTTAAAGCTCCCAAAAACACATTCAAACCTCTTATTATTAAGAATGATTAATGTGATCGGAGTAAATATGTCTCGAAAATAGTGAGCTTCGGATTTTAATTTGTATTAAACTATTCTGCTTTATTTACCTAAATGATCCTAGAAAGTTGTCATGGCAACTTTTTGGGATAGTGTCCGAAAAAGTTGTCATGGCGACTTTTTGGGATAGTGTCCGAAAAAGACTCATTTTACGGACTGAAATGAGTCCGTAAAATAGCTCATTTTGGGAG
>JABXWE010101963.1:0-26856 GCA_014611495.1 Limonius californicus
TGCGCTTATTTATTTGCATGGTTCATATGTAATTACAAAGATTATTACAATAAAAAAATAAATTTAATATATTTGTACATAATTAAAGTGATGATTTATTCGTAACGTATATCAAATTTTTCAACGTTCCAAAAAAATTTACCAAAGTTTAACATCGAGATAGGCGTTTTAAAAGACGATGCGTTTGATTTTGTCCATACTTAGTTTAGAAAATTCTCTGCATTTTTTAATGTAGGAGAAATTAATTTTTTTTTAATAGATGATGTAGGGGAAAATATGTATTACTAAAGTACTCAGTATAGTGAAACAAAATAGCTATTGCAACAGGTTGTTCCTTGTATTAACAGTCTGTCATACTGTTCACAATTAAAACTTGAGTCGAGTATTTAAGGGTATAATTAATACACAATCACGTCAATATGAAAGATGGCGATGGCTAATTAAGCCACCACTAGAATTTTTCAAATACATGTATTGTTTACAACTTCTACCTTAATTACATGATGTTTATTTACATCTTCCAATAAGCCTTTTTGTCACATTTAATAAGAGGTTAACAGAATGTACGTCTACTGCTGGGCACCGGCACTCTTATCTGTCACATGCCTCTCCACCCCGCTAATGCAGAAGTACGGGGTAGCTATGTAGGATCCGAACGATATACACATGTGTCATAGAAGGTTTACGCATTCAAAATCCACGATTGCTAAGTAGTGATAAGACAAAATTACAATTTGAGAAGAAAGATGAATATCGTTGACGCTGTTAAACAACCCATTTCAAAGTAAACGGTCCCAGGAATCGCCAAAAATTTATTATTAGGTAGTAATTCACATAACCTTCAAAAGAAATGTCATTATAAGCGGTCTGTCATAATTTTATATAGATGTTTCCTCTCCAGTATGTACTGTCCAGTCTTGTATACTTTTATTATCAACAGTTTAGTTTTGAAAATTAAGCAATTTATATATATTTCACAAGGTCGTCCCACCCCCTTAAATGTGGTTGACGCAACCCAACAAACATATAACATCGCAGCTGGGCGTTTTCTTGTTAAACAGTAGTATAATTAATATTAGTAAAACTATTAATTAGTGCAGTAAAAGATCAACTATATAGAAAATAATTGTAATTCATATAAAAATTCAATAATCTCAGTTGCTGTGTATTGCACTTGTATATTGGGTTGCATCAAGCACTTTTAAAAGAAGACAACTTCGCCGGCACATCCTGTATATTTGTAGTCATAAAATAAAGACAATTAATTCAAAAGTAAACACGTGCACATAAACAACAAATTGATGCAATTTAACATTTTCCCAAGTGTTAGTACAAATCAAATGAGGAGTACTTCCGTTCTTCCGACAATTTATATGTATATACAATGTAATGCACCTCTAAATAACGATCGTGTTGACATCATATAGCGTTTGTGCATTACAAAATAACTAAAAACCGCAAATTGTATTGACCTGAACAATGCACTAACGGTAATTACTTCGAATGAAGAATTTATAGCTTAATACAACCTTGCGCGTAACTCAACAGTACCAAAAAAGTACATCATCAACAAAAGGCTGTAATTGTATCAATAACTCAAATGTTATATCCGAGTAAAAAATAAATGTGAAGCGCATCAGCGGTCGCTCTTCAACAGCTTAGATTTTAGAATATACAATAATGTATTTTACTTCTAAACAGCCATCAGTGTCGATAGCACCTACCGTTTGTGTATTGTAAAACAATCAAAAACCACAAATTGCTTGCTGTGAACTTTGGAACTGCCACCGATGATCATAAACAAATCCATTTTTATATACGAGATAAAATGAAACCGCGCGGCAATAAAACATTAGATGCAAACAAAATAGTGTCATTTGTATTCGCAACAGACACGGGAAACGGATATAACATCATATTTTATCATAGCTCATAGCCCACTTGATCTTTCCTACGTTGCGGCCGCGAGCCGTAATACAACATTCACCGGTCAAGCAGTTGGTATTACTTGATGGGATGGATGACCATTTGCCAGCAATTTCATTCAAGATTGAAATAAGTATGTATTCCCTTTTCATTGGTATATTTTTGCGGACTATTAAACTTGTTGCTTTTGGCGAATTCGCGCTAATGAGGAAACATTTTAAAATAAATAATGTAAAAATGCAATTACTTTTTGCCGAGGAAATTAACTAACCGTGAATTTCTGCTTTAGAAGGAAATGGTGTTACAAGTACAGACAAATTCACTTAAACTCGCTGGGGCGTTTTCCCTTTTTATTCATAGGAAATAAAAGTGCCGTAACAAGCAACAGGATTAATGTTTATATTTTACTCACCTCCTGGATCAATTTTAACGACAAATACGCATTCCTGTAATATTTGGCATGGGAAGTATATGTTTGATGTAATATCCTTTTTCCGCAGCTATTTATTTTAGGGGTAACAGTACCTACAAGCAGTTGTGAGCTAAAGGTCAGCAGAGCTTTAGGCATCTTAGAGGTCTGGGTTTCAGGATTTATTGCGGTTGTTTTCGCTCGCAAGGTAGTGGTAAACTGGCAAGACATTCTTGCCTAGTAAATATGTTCTTAAGCTGAAGTATATACACTTTCCGTGGTTTGGGCCGCACGTTAAGCTATAGGTCATGTATGTCTGTACTGCTGTAAACGCGTGACATGGGCATATGAGGGAAGATCGCTACGTCTACTATCAGACAAAGCACTGTAAGAAGAAGAAATGGTATCTAGACTGAAGGAGATCGACAATGTCACGTTAATTTGCCAAAATAACGTGTGGGACTATTTAATCACGACATTCGTAATACTAGATGTTTGTAATAGGCACTTTAGTAGTAATCAATAATTTAATAACCTCTACGTGAATTATGTAACCTTAAGTAAACCTAGATATAATGCTTTTCACCTCGCTTCTTAGAATATTATGTAGCATCAGCAAAGATAAAGTTTACATGCGCTTCTGCAACATAGATTAAGTTTAGTTACGCTTTTAGCTTCGGGTTATTAAGATCTTTATAAATTGTAATTTTATGTAACTCATTTATTGTTTAATGAAAATAAATTTTTTTTATTAAATTCTAAATCGATAAATTAATTGGCGCAGTCGTACGGATCTCCAAAAATTTAGTGCAACGAAATCGTCGAGGAGGACAAAAATCGCCGAATCACGAGATCGAAACTCTGAATTTTAGACTTAGTCTTTAATTGGAGATTAGAACTAAGCAGCTACCACCATCCAGGAAGCTACAACTACGAGAAGAAACCGCACTAGTAGTTGCACCAGAGGACAAGCATCGCCGACGGTCAACCAAACGGGTGTGGCTATTCGAGTACCTGCAGAAGGCGAGAACAAGCATCGTCAACCCTCCAGCACGCGCGGACCAGAGGACAAGCATCGCCGACGGTTCAAGCAAAACCCAGGTCGAGGACAAACATCGCCAAAGCCAGGGCTTAGTTTAAGCAAGAATGAAAACAACAGCGCTCTTAATATTGTAAGTCGCTAACAATTTGTTTCCAGCACAAGTTAAAACAAATTAGAATTAAGTTTGCAATTTAAAGCAAAAACGTAATATTTAAAATTAATTAATAATAAATTAGAATTAGCCTCAGTTGAAGTAAATTATTACTAAGCTACTACAGCAGGAGTACGCAATTGCAGTTTAGCCTAGTAATATACTTTACAACAATTGCGAAAGGAACCCTTAAATAAAATTTAAAAATCACTGACCCACTAGCTTAAATTAATTAAAAACTGTACTTAAATTGTATGCAAGAAAACGACTTAATACGTCTATTTCAAAATTTAAATTTGGAAGTACCTGAACCGGAAGAAGAAGAAAGAAATCCAGAAATAATCATGGCTCAAGCATTTCACTTAGAATATTTAAAAATTGTACCTGACTTCGATGGCACCCCCCACAAACTTTCGGAATACGTCCGATCAGCGGAAGTTATAATTAACCAATATCTTGCCGATGGAGTACCAGCAGCTCAAGATCAATTTCTACAAAAATTAGTTTTATCAGCGTTAAGAACCAAATTAACAGGCCGAGCACTTTTAGTAACCAGTGGAAGAGAAATTGCCACCTGGAACGACCTCAAAAATATTTTACAAAGATCATTTGCCGATCAAAGGACTGAAAGCTCACTCCTACGAGATTTAATGTTATTAGAACAAAAAAATGAAACAGCTCAAGAATATTACGAAATTTGCCAACAAACAAAATGCCTTTTATATTCAAATTTACAATTAAACGAAGTAAATGAAGCTGTACGAATGGTAAAGAAAAATCAATACGACGATTTAACGTTAAAAGCATACCTTAGTGGACTTAGAGAACCTCTAGGAAGCTTTTTACGAAGTATGAGACCAGCTACATTAGAAGACGCAATCAAGTATGTTATAGAAGAAGAAAATGTTCTTTACACACGAAGATCCGAACAAACTTTTCAAAAGAAACCCATGACACTAATGCAGAAAAAATTCACAACACCTGGAATACGCGTTAACAGTGGCGCAACGAATGGAAATAATTCATGGCAACCTAATTACCAAAATTTTGGACAACAATCAAGAATACAACACACATTCTTCCCAAACCATAGTAGATCCACCAATTTTCCGATACAAGGATCCAATGTTCAAAGAAATTATCAGCAGACCCGAAATGTATTTGCACCCCAAAATCGTGCACAACCGCGTCCTACGCCTATGGACACATCAATAGTAACAAGAAGAACTACAAAACCTTCACGTAATACATCCAATTTTCAACGATCAATAATGCAAAGAAATACACCCTACATACAGCAATCCAATCAACCCAGAAATTTTATTTCTGAGGAATTACATTTTCAAGAAGAACCTGAAGAAGACCCAATTTTATATAATGAAAACGAAGAATTTGAAGAAGAAAATTACGAAGATGAATATACCTACGAAGAACAATACGTAGACAATTATATACAATCATATGAAAACATATCCGACGATTATCAAACATTACCGGAAATAATACAAATAAATCAACAAAATTCAATACTACCATGTATCTACATTCCTCAACTCAAATCAAATTTTTTAATCGATACCGGAGCATCAAGGACTCTTATCAAACCAGAGATAGCTTATAAATATTTTCCAGAACTAATCGAAGAAGAACCATTTCAAATTCAAACGGCACATCAAACCTCAATGCATCATGAAACTGTAACAATAAAATTACCTTCAATTTTCAAAGTCAACCTAAATCACAAATTCCACTTATTTAATTTCGACGACAAATATGATGGACTAATCGGAATAGACTTGTTGAAAAAATTAAAAGCAAACGTAAATTTTAAAAGAAATTTCCTAGAAACTCCGCAAACACACATAAAATTATATTCAATGGAAGAGATTAATTACCCTGTAAATAATCGACTCTTTGTACCCGCAAGAACCGAATGTCTTGTAAAGATACCTGCAAAACGAAATACCCATGAAGGATTAATCGAACACACAAATTTGAATGAAAATTTAGAAATACCAACATCTTACAAAAAAGGCAAAGCCAATACAAACGCCGACGCATTATCGCGCTTACAAGTTAATCCAATTGACACACAGTCTATGATAGTAAATTTCGACACCACCATGGAAGATGTAATAAATGATATATTGACCAACGCAGACAATGAAGAAATTAATGAAACACCTATCAATCAAGAACCTGAAAACACACTGGTAGAACCTAATTTAATAGGTCCCGAAATAAATTCTACAGATACAGCACATACACAGCAAGAATCCACCAGCACTATACCTATTTGTGAAGACGCACTCGATTCTAAAAGACACCAAATAATCTTCAAAATTATTCATGAAAAGGGATTTAAAGTAAAAAAGGAAAAGAAAGGAAAAAATGAAATAACAACTGTTTACATTGGAGACGGAAATTTGAACATCAATGTATTAACTTTTATTAAAGAGTATTGCACACCATCGAGAAACTATTACTGTATATTCCCCACCGAAGAAATGTATCAGATAACCTGCGAAACTATAACAACGCATTTTAGGAACCAAAAACCTCAATTTTTCAAATGTACGAAACGAGTTATGCATGTTATTAACAAAGAAGACCAAAAAGAAATTATAGCTAATTATCACGAAGGCAAAACCAATCACAGAGGTATTCAAGCTACTTGTAGCGCAATTAAACGTTTATATTATTGGGAAAATTTAGAAGATACTGTTACAAATTACATCAATTCATGTATGACCTGTAGAAAAGCAAAATATGTGAGACATCCGCACAAAGAACCTTTAAACATAACCAGTACACCAAATCGACCATTTGAACATCTACATATCGATGTATTTCAAATAGAACGAAACGCGTTTTTAACAATAATTGACGCATTTTCACGTTTCTGTCAAGCTTATTATTTAACGTCTAAAAACAGCACAGAAGTAGGAGAAAATCTAATTACTTTTATATCACAATATGGAGCACCTACCCAAATAACAATGGACGGAGGTTCAGAGTTAGATAACGAATCAATTAAAGAACTATTGAATTTACATAAAATCAATGTACATATTACTACACCCCTAAATCATCAATCTAATGGCATGATTGAGCGAATCCATTCTACATTGATAGAAAATTATAGAATTTTAAAAATTAACCATCCAACAGATTCACCCAAAGAAACAATGAAATATGTTATTATCGGTTATAACAACACGATACACTCTGCTACAAAATTTACCCCATTTGAAGTAATATACGGACACACAGCCATAAGAGACCCTTTTGACATCCAGCTAAGCAACCAATATTATGAAGATTACATTAACAACCACCGAATCAAATTAACATCATTTTATAAAACCTTGCAAGAAAATCTCCAAAAGAACAAAGAAACTCTTATCACGAAGAGAAATGAGAAGGACCAAACCAACAAAATAATATTCGAGATAAATGATCAAGTATTCATAAAAACTCATGTAAGAAACAAAGCTAAAAATCGATACGAAGGACCCTATACTATCTTGTCCATTAGTGAAAACAAAATAGCTACTCTTGTAGATAAAAATAATAAGAAACGGATAAGACATTTAGATGAATTAAGTAAACCTGTTATTACAGAACCATCTACATCCAGTGCATGCTATGCATAGAAGAACCAAAAATATCCAAAATAATCAACAATCCTGGTTTATTCCCTTATAAACTCGGAGAAGCCAGAAATCAAATTGACCAATGGACATTAATTAAGAATATAGATTGTAGTTTTATAATTAGTGAATATGACTCAGTGCAAGAAAATTTATTAGGAATGAGACTCATATTTGACCACTATGATAATGGACCCGCTTATAGTAGAGAATTTAGAAATTATTATATGCTTATAAATGCTACGCTTTATGAAGTTAGAAGAAAAATAAATCAATTAATTCCCATTAGACAAAAACGAGGAGCAATTGACGGACTAGGTTCAATAATTAAATTTGTCACCGGAAATTTGGACTCTGCCGATGGACAAAAATATGAAGATTCAATCAACGAATTACAGAAAAATCAAGAAAACCAAAAACAAATACTTATTAAACAAATATCCCTTACCAACCAAATATTGGATAAATTCAATAAAAGCATCACCACATTACAAACCAATCAACAATTACTGAAATCAAAAATTCTACAAATGGAAGCAGAAATTAAGAAGCACGCATTACATGAAGTTGAAATGTACTCATTTATTAACATGCATACTGTATTCCTACAACTATCCGCAATCGCAAATTTAATGTTACACACTACGAATACTTTAGAAGAAGCTATTACTTTCTCGAAATTAGAAACTTTTCATCCATCGATTATGGACCCAGAAGATTTAGAAGAAAGCTTAAAATTTGTGGAAACTAAACTGAATGACCTGCAACTACCTTTTGAGCCGACAAAAGAAAATTTACCATTATTTGAAGAAATAATAACCGTCAAAGCATATCAAATAAATACCAGATTAGTATTCATAATCGAAATACCATTAACAGCTACAACAAAGTACGATTATTATCACTTATACCCATTGCCAATGCAGATCAACGAAAATAAATACCAAGCCATTTTACCACAGCATAAATTTTTGTTACTTTCGGAATCTAACTACATTACTACTGATGTACGTTGTAAACAATTACGTAAAAATAATTTTTTATGCAAAATCCAAGAACAAATGAATTTTGAAAATTCTCTCTGTGAATCGCAGTTAATATCATTTTCAAATATTAATAATTGTAACCCAAAAATGTTTGTATTAGAAAATAATAAAATTCAGAAAATAGATCATGACCTATGGATAATTGTAACAACTCACGAGTTGATAGGGAAAATAAATTGTAATCATGATCATAGAAAATTACCCTTATTAGGTACTTATACAGTTCAATTACCTGCTAATTGTGAAATACAAATCGACAATAAACTACTAAAGACAAACCAATATTCAAATTCTATATTTAAAATAATTCAATTACCAATGATAAATGTAACTAATAGTCAATCAGTCAACAATGTTGTCCAATTTCCTAAATTGCATTTAGAAAATATTGATTTAGATGATGTACAACAGCTTAAAGAAAAACTGATAGATTTGCCGAATGATTTTAAACATACCGATCATTATACTTATATGCATGTAAGCAATTTGGTACTTACTACCGTATTAATTTTAATAACTGTTATTGTAATTGTTTTGTATAAATATAATTTATTGCCAAATGTATGTAAGAAAAACAAATCACCAAATTTAAAACCAACTGAAATTGTTCCGTAAAAAATAAGTAAAAATGTAATTTTCCCTGTATTTTTCATTTTTAAGAAGGGAGGAATTATGTAACCTTAAGTAAACCTAGATATAATGCTTTTCACCTCGCTTCTTAGAATATTATGTAGCATCAGCAAAGATAAAGTTTACATGCGCTTCTGCAACATAGATTAAGTTTAGTTACGCTTTTAGCTTCGGGTTATTAAGATCTTTATAAATTGTAATTTATGTAACTCATTTATTGTTTAATGAAAATAAATTTTTTTTATTAAATTCTAAATCGATAAATTAATTTGCGCCCAGAATTGGGAATAGGCCTCCCTCTTATTCTTCCAATTCTCTCTATTTTGTGCAATCTCTATCCATTTTAATCCTACCACCCTTTTGATGTCATCGTCCCAGTGTGTTATTGGCCTACCTCTTCCTCTTCTACCTTCCCATGATCTCCATTTAATAATTTTGCTGTTCCATCGGTTGTCTGTTGTTCTGGCAACGTGTCCAGCATATTTCCATTTTGTTTGTTATTATTTGTACTATGTCGGTAACTTTTGTTCTTTGTCTGATCCATTCGTTTCGTTTTTTATCTTTAAATGATACACCTATCATAGATTTTTCCATTGCCCTTTGTGTTACTTGTAATTTGCATATTGTTCGTTGTGTGAGAGTCCATGACTGTGCTCCGTATGTTAAGACGGGCAATATGTATTGGTCACATATCTTTGTCCTAAGATGTTGTGGAATTTTCTTATCCTTTAGTATATGTCTGAGCTTCCCAAACGCCACCCATCCTAGTCGTCTTCGTCGTTCAATTTCAACATCCTTATTTTGTTTTCCTGTTGTAATTTGTTGTCCCAGATTTGTTTTCCATTCACTATTATTTCTATTTGTTGTGGGCTCATTATTTTTGTTTTGTCCAGATTCATTTTCAATTCGACTTTTCCTGATTCTACTTCGAGGTCTATAAGCATCTTTTTTAGGTCGTCTTTAGTTTCGGAGATCAGGACGGTGTCGTCTGAGTATCTAAGATGTGAAAGTCTCTCTGACATTGCTGTTAATTCCTATATTTGTCCAATCTAATCTTCTGAAAATGCCTTGTAAGGCTAGGGTGAAAAGTTTGGGTGATATTGTATCACCCTGCCTTATTTCTCTCCTAATGTGTATTTGCTGTGAATCTTCGTTTAACCTTATTGTCGATTTTGCTTGTTTATATGTTTTTTTCTAGTTCATCAAATATTGCCCAGTGTTCTATCAAGTCGAAGGCCTTCTCACAGTCCACAAACGCCATATATATTGGAAGGTTTTATTCTGTTGTTTTCTCTATGATGACCTACATCGTCAGTAGGTGGTCCGATGTACTGTAATTTTTTCTAAATTCTGCCTGTTCTACCTGTTGGTAATAGTCCAGCTTTTTTTCTATTCGGTTGGCGATTATTCGTATGAACAGCTTGTATAACTGCGATAGTAAACTTATCGGCCGATAGTTTTTCAGGCATGTTCTGTCTCCCTTCTTGAATACTGTTATTAGTATAGCATTGTTCTAGTTTTTAGATATAGCCTGTTGTTCTAAACAGGTGTTATATAGATGTTTCAGCTTCGTTTTCACTGTTGGTTCTGCTTCTTTGATCATTTCAGCTAGAATACTATCTTCCCCAGGTGCTTTGTTGTTTTTTAGGGTTTTCAGGGCTAAAATAATTTCGTCCGTACTTATTTCTGTACGTTGACTATTTTAATATCTGTTGTAATTGGGGGGAGTTTGTTAATTTGTGTATCATATAAATCTTTGTAATATCTCTCAGCTGTTATTATTTTTGTTCTGTTTCTCGTTTCTCTACCGTTTTCATCCTGCAGCGCCAGGATTTGATGTTTATCTTCTTTTCTCCTCAGACATTTAATATTTTTGTTTTTCTCTATTACGTTTTCTGCCATTTGTCTATAGTTTCTTCTTGGTCTTTTGGGATCATTGCTTTTGCTTCTCTTCGTGTTTGCCTATATTGATCAGTTGCATATTGACCTGTTCGGTACAGTAGTCTTCGTTCTTCTATCTTTCTTCGTGTTTCATCTGAAAAATTATTTTTCAGTGTTGCTTTCTTTTTTGTTATTTCTATCAAAGCTTTTGTTAGGGCCGTTGCAAGATTTTCTGCTATCTTATCCAGGTCTTCTGAGTTTTCCGGTTGGTTTAAATATTGTTGTATCTTTTCTTTCTAAGCTTTTTTGTTTTCTCGGAGCATTTCTGTATCTATTAAAGTTCTGCTATTTTGCTTATATTTTGTATTATATCTTTGGATGATGATAGAATAAAGTCAATTTCCTTTTTCATTTTCCATCAGGACTGATCCACGTCCATTTTCTTCGATGTTTTTTGTTGGAAAAGGTATTCATGGCGTACAGTTTTTGTTCTTCTACAAAACTCATAAACATGTTTCCTCTTGGATTCCTGCACCAAGGCCATATTTGCCTATACGTTCTTCTTCGTGCTCTTGTTTTTGTCCGAATATGTCTTCTTTACATTTATTTTCTTTTCTTGCTTTTTCTATGTCTTTGTATGCGATTTCTACTTCTTCATCATCGTGTGTCGATGTTGGCGCATATGTTTGTATTAGTTTAATCTTTGTTTTATCGGTGATTTTAATTGTTATGTAAGCAACTCTATCTGAGATTCCTTTCATGCATTCCGCAAAAGGTGCAGTTTCTTGTTAATAAGAAAGCCTACTCCTCTTTGGCTGTCTTTGTCGTATCCCATGTAGAAAAGAGCATTTCCAGATTTTATATGGTTAGGTTTTCTCCTTGTCTTCGAACTTCTGACAAACCAATGACTTCCCATTTGATGTTGTTTGTTTCGTTCTCTAGATCGTAGAGTTGTGATTCACTTTTCAGAGTTCTGCACTTATACGTTTCTTGCCCCCCCTCCCATCCTTGGGGCAGATTGACTTATTTTCGTTAAGGGTTTCTGAGTTTTTGGCTCTACCCTTCTGGGGTCTATCTTGGGTTTTGGAACTTGGCATTTTTGAGGGGATTTGGCATTAAAACGCCACGTTTGCCATTGCAGGTTGGTGAGTTGGTAGGGATATGTGTGGTACCTATAGGATCAGGGTGGGGTAGGTATGATTTTGGGGTTTAGGACAGTGGTTCTCCCTCTAGTTTAGGAAGGAGAGAGAATCACGGCTCGCGCGGGCAGGCTTCCTTGCAGTGGACCTATCCTCCACCGGGATGGTAGGGAGTGTCCACCCACTACCCTAATTACATTACTTATATTAATTTAAAACGAAAATTTAGTCTCTTCAAAGTTTGCGTAAACATTCAGGCACATTAATGACGTTCTATTTAAAGATACTTAGATTTTCTCTGATGGGACTAAAAATACTAACGTCCCGGCGTGTCGTCGCTCCTAAAAGTGAACGATTGCTACGTATTAGTCTTGGCTAGGTAACCAGAACTGAGCGGACGAAAATCCGCCTAGGCCGGAAAGTTAATAGTTTCATCTGGTCTGCTGTCAACGTTGAGGTTAGCGAACATATGCACCATTTTCAACATACCCTATTTTCCCTTTTCTCCATAAAAGTACATGGTTGTTCTATAATATTTATTGTCCTGCTTCTTAAATGGCTTAATAACAACCCAAATATACATCGATAATTTAGTTTGTAGTCATAGGATAGTTCAAATATTATTATTTTCTGAACTAAGTAAGTAGTAAGAATTATCTGACGGTTATAAATAGAAAATAATAAAATATTAATTAATTAATTCCGATCGGAGAAATCGGAGAGTATGTAGGAAAAGTGTAATTTTCGACCCGCCGAGCAATTTCCACCGTCGTACGGTAATCTATCACTTTTCCTACTGGATTCACAATATACTATTTATTTCAAAACGTATTCTTCTAAATATGGAGCCCAGTAGCATAGCGTTAGTGACTCATTATTTGTACAATTAAGTAACTTTGACATTTGAAGGCCTTCGAAAAAAAAACTTTATGAGCAAAACATGAAGTAGCCTGAAAATGACAAATAAAATGCAGTAGTAGACTGTAATAAAAAATATATAAATAGTATGGCATTTAAAATAATCAAGTTGCATACAGAAAATATCATTAGGCGTTAAAAAGTATCAAATAATTCCAGCGTATCCCCCATGGTCTTGTATCCACGTAATATAATTTTTATATTTATATGTAAGTTATGTAACGGTAAGAGATAGATATTCGGTTAAATGAGGAACATTGTTCGGTATCTACTACTAGGATCGGCATTTCAATGCTACTAATTTTGCGTAATTTTCAGTTCAGACTGAAAGAGCCAACATTTCTAGTGTTTAGTTTTGTAGGTAATTTGGTTATTAGTGGTAATATCATAAAGAAGTTTGAATATTATTAAGGCACTTTATGTAGATCTCAAATCTCTAATGAAATTCTTCATGTTGTTGTAGCTCCAAACGAAAAACTTTATTACCTTTACATCTAAGGATCTGGTCAGTCCATTTTTAGTTTCTAAAGCTGCTATGAAAAAAGCAGTTCTGTTCTATAACGGAATAAATTGCGAAGATAAACCTATTAAATCTTTATTAGAACAAATGTTGTCTTTCGTTTCCTTGTTTACTTTCTCTGTTGATTCGCAATATACTATGATAAAGCCAATAACCCTGTTATTTGTGAAAATCATTTCATCAAGTATTATATGCAAGGCAAAATACAGCTTTTTTATGGCAGCCTTCGATGCATATTTTAAAAAATAAACTTTGTCTCAATATCTTTAATTGAATCTACAAAAATGTAATAAGGTGTTCGAAAAGTTATTCTCCTCGCTTATTGTCCAGTACCACAATCAATAAAACTATTTAAGTCGTTTAAATAAAGGCCAAAGAAAAGTCTTTCCAATAATGGGATGGCCACCTTAACACCTGTTTACAAAATAAAGTTGATGTCAACATTTTAAAAAAGCAACGAACTATGAAGAATGCAATTGGAGATCCTAAATCTACATAAATGTAGAATCTCTAAAGTACATTAATAATGTTAAAATGTCTTTACAATATCGTTAATAATAACCAAATTAGTCACAAGAAACGAAACCGAGAATTTCAGTTTTTCTGGAAAATTAAGCATTCTAGAATTCTAGTAGCCCTGAAGATACTTTAATTTTTCTTTCATTTGGCGTAAACTCTGTCTCTTACCATCGCATACCGTGTTTATGTTGTACACACTGTATAGTCTAATAGACTCGTCGTTGAAGATTTGTATGTATAGATTGTTTAGGCTCGTCGGCCTCCCTTCTACTGCGACTTGAAAGCTCTGTTGTGGAGTTTTATCCGTTCTTACAGTTCCTATCTGCGTCCAACAACCCCTATGAAACGTAAGATCTTTTTGGGATGGAGTGACCTAAAATTTGAGGGTGTTGGATGCCCATCCCCTAGGCGGTACCAACGTTTGTAGATTAGTTTCATCGTCTTCATGACAGAAATGACAGGTAACATCCTGGACTGTGCCGCTTTTTTTAAATGATATCTTAGTCGGCAATGCCTAGTCAGTAGTCCTGTAATTATTCATAGTTCATTTTTGCTAAGATCTAGTGCTTGGTGTGCTTCTTTTGTGAGTTTATCGAGATGAATCATTTTGCTTGGATTTGTTCCTGAGTTTCTTCCCAATATTTAAGTTTTTATTGGTCCAAGCAGTTGTTTAAACGAACAGTCGCCCCCCCCCCCAAAAGAGTTCTGGCCCTATGAATGGGGTTTTAACACTTTTTCTTGCAAGCTCGTCTGCAATTTCATTGCCTTCTACAAATACGTACCCTGGGAACTATTTTAAAGGCCTCTTGGCGACGTAATTTAATTTCTCCCGACGTTCCCATATCAGTTTCGACTGTATTTCATCTGTATTTAAGGCCACAAGAGCCGCTTGACTATCAGAGAAGATACACATTTTACCATTGATGCAGTTTTTTCGATGTTTACCTCTATGCAAGTTTTAATAGTCTGGATTTCGACCTGAAACAGAGTAGGAATTTAACCCAAGGCTTTTGAGATCCTTTGACGAGCAACATTTTTGAGCCATCCATATACCAAATTTGTAGTTACTTGAAATGGTTTTATGCGATTATTATACATTATTCTACCAAAGCCGCTCAGGTTCGGTTCCTGAGCACTGCACTTTCCCAGGATGTTTGTGGTGTCTTAGTGATAGTTGGAGCATGGGTGTTTTCAAGGGTGGGGCATGTTATACCCGTGTATAGCACCAAATGTGCTGAGTCGAGATAAGCTGACTGGGATGGGAATCATGGAGTTACCAAAAGCAACTCG
Organism: Limonius californicus; assembly: GCA_014611495.1. Lineage (NCBI taxonomy): Eukaryota > Metazoa > Arthropoda > Insecta > Coleoptera > Elateridae > Limonius > Limonius californicus. The sequence continues at coordinate 15,125 of JABXWE010101963.1, forward strand.
CTGATTCTTAAAAATATATTGTTGCTGTGTTACAACATGCTATGATATGAATTATGAATATGAATTGAGATACCTTAACCTATTGCCAATTCTAATAAAGCAAATTTAAGCTACCCCGTATAAAATGAATTGTTTAATCACACATAAATCAAATACGAGGTAACGTTTGTTTCCGATCCAAGAATTTGGTCTATTGTTTCTGTATAACTTGACTTCCAGGTTTCAAAAAAGGTTGTTTTGTTGATATTCATCTGTGGGAAAGCATAGAAGATACTTTTCAACCTTATCTGTGCATTCTTGAGCTGTAATTTCACGAATATTAGTAAAGACATAATGGTTTTGACAGCTAGATATAATAATGTTAATTTGTGAATGTAATATTTTTCTTTAGAGAAAAATATGTTTCAAATAATGTTCTTATGTATGTAAGGAAGGTTTGTGTTAATTTTTATTAATTTGGAATATATTTATAATAATTTATTTAATTAATTGTCAAGCTTCTTATGCTTTATGGGAAATAGATGGTGTGAGATATTAATATTTGAGGAAATTTGCAAGGAACATTTTGGTGTTTTCCTTTTGTATGTAACTTTAATTATAAGAAAGTTATTGTAGTTTATAGAATCTTGTAATTATATTAGTTAATTTAGATATGCAATTTGATTGGTGGAACCCTTTGGGGTTGACAAAAAATTGAAAGTTTTGTTCCGTACCTTAGCAACGAAAAATTTTGTGAAAATCTTTTGTTATAAAAACAAGCTAGTTGCATTTTATCTGTTGAGCTGGAAGCATATCTTCTTGCAGCTAAAGTTATTATATTTTATGTTCGAGTTTGTGTATTAAGTGAATAAATGTTTGTTCCTCGTTTATCTTCGATATAAAGTGTTGTATTCCTCTTCGTGTGTGAAATATTGAATTTTATAGAGAAAATTACAATATTTGGCAAGAATTGAAGTTAGCGTGGGTTGATTCTCACTTGTTTAAGATGCAGCGTCATTCGTTAGTGCGCTGTTTCAATTTTGACAAGTACAAATTTAAACGTCATCGAAATAAAATTAAATGTCATTATGCTGCAAGAAATAATGAAATAAATATTTTTAATTACAACCAGTAAGGATAAAATAAGGAAGTTCATCGAAATAAAAAGTGCATTAAAATAAAAGAAGTTCGTCGAAACAAAACGTGCTGTAATAATAAACTAATGGATCCATAAGAATATACCTAACGGAAAATCAATTTTGAGGTTAGACGTATGGATCTCTCTTTTACCTATTCAAAAGACAATTACTAGTGATTTAAAATTGGGAAAGCACTTACCTGCGTACATCTAATTGCTGTTTCCTGTGTTTGGACGTCACCAAGTCACCAAGAGTTACCGAAACAGAAGATGAAGTTCCCTAAATAAAAGAAAGATGAGGATATACTCGTTTACCTGACTGCAACCCCTCTAACAGCGAAAACAAATTATTGTGCGATAAGGGATTTTACGACGATATAGAATATACAATTGTATATATATCATGATAATTATGACTGAAGGAAATAACCTGTACCTGTACCTTTGCAAGAACCCTTATCGCACAATAATCTGTTTTCGAATTTAGACCGGTTGTAAACAGATAAACGAGCATATCTGCTTCTTTTTTTGACGTAGGGAACTTCATCTTCTGTTTCCGTAAGTCATGGATACGCGAAGTAGTTTGAGGCGTAGTTAAAATTCGCATATAAGTAATGTAACAGAAAGGAGAGACAGTATTTTTATTCTGCTATTCTATTTAATTCTGTAGGCCGCTATTAACTGTGAAAGCACTATATTACTATTATTTCATTATTTAAGTAAAACTTGTAAGCCGATCTGAAGCATTTAATATATACTGGTTGTTGAACTTCGTCGAGAGGCTCTTTAGCTTTATGACAAAGTGCACTTAAATTTAACAGAGAATTATTACGCTTTATGCTTCTCTATTTCGTGAAATGTGAAATTTACGAGTATGAAAATTGGGGTTTTAGGGTTCTTTCGGGTTATTAGATTTAAACGACTGAAACAGATTCAAGAGCAGCATTTTATGTAAATCTTCCTACATATATAGTCGAGCAACAAAAAGTAAATATTTTCAAGGTTATTGTTAAGCGAAGCATATAAGGGTTCATACTTCCACTCTCCACTTCCACGATATTTTACAAATTGTATAATCAGATTTTATTAACGAAATTTACCTAATTAGTGTAAAACAACAGGTTACTTATCTTAGCTAACGGCGCTACCTGTGTAAGTACTACGTACAGATATAATTAATTAACAATGGGTAATTGTGCCAATTAATTGTACATTTGTCTGGTAAGCAGGAGGAACGTGATGCCCTGTCTTGCATAATGTAGGTTTCTAGGCACTAGATAACCAAGGCGCACGTTGAATGACTGTTAACATTGCCCGAAGGTTTATGCTAATGCATGCGTTGCAAAGTTTTAAATTAACAAGTGTAGAAGCCAGCTTTGTTGTAACGAAGCTTCGGTATTTGTGGTAGGTAGTAGCGGTTACAAGCATTAAAACTGCTTCATTCCTAACGCTATTATCATTCCACATTTTGCAGCAGATGCTGTCGGATAATTTAGAAGTCGTGCCTAATACATATTTATTTCGTTTTTTAGACTTGGCAACAGAGGTTTATTACGTGATCCAGCAGTAGCGTAACGATCTTAACAGTAATCTTTATTAATGAGCAGCAATTACAAATTGGATTATGTTATTCTTACAATAAAAAATGGCAATTATTTCTAAGTATTACGGTGTTAATATTAAATTTTTTGCTATACGCGCAAAATCTACTTTCTTCACTTAACATCCGTATAATAACAAAAACAAAATAAGTTAATTTATATTTCTTATTGCACTTAGAACTTCATACCGACGAAGATATCCAGTATATGTTACGAAAATTAACGGAAACCTATGGAAAATGTTATTTAACAATAAATTAAAAAACAAACAAATATATAGTTATAGGAGGGCAAGGGCATAATCTGGATAACGACGGAAAAACTATACGAAAATGCGTAGAGTATAAATATCTTGGGGTAATCATATCAGAAGAAGGAAACTGCCAAAAATAAATAATCAGCAAGATAATCCAAGCTAAACAGATTACACAAAAACTGAATGCACTGCTTTGGTTCAAGGATCTACACAAAGAAACAAAAAAAACGATTATACACGACCATGGTAAAGACCATCTTAACATATGGCTCAGAAACACGGGTTATCACTAAAAGAAACAAAGACAGACTCCTAGCGACAAAAATGGACTTTTGAGACGAAGCTGTGGCATAAATAGATTGCAACAGAAGGGCCCTCTTCTAATTGCCTTTTGTACATAGCTTCGCTCACTTCTCAATAGAAACCGTAGAAACTCGTCATATATATATATATTTACATCCTGCTATCAATTCTGCATCCTTTCAAAACTCATACAATTTAGCGTCCACCAGAAATAAAAGGAATATAGCACTATAAGTACGAATATATTGCTGCTCATTTCACCCCGATTCCGGAAATCGGCGCGATGTTTTAATATCTTTAAATTAAGCATATACGTGATGGTTACATTTTGCTATCATTTTTACATCCTTTCAAGTTTCGGTTAATAATGCGTCCCTTGTATAGTTTCCTTTCATTCTGCGGTTAATTTGACATCCGATTGTATATTTTTTCAACCTTTTCCTATCATTTTGGGGTCCTGCAATGTTGCCACATTTATTGTATCAATGACAAAGACGGGAATAAGTCGAATACTGTTGGGAAAAGTGAGATGTGAATAATATTACACTCCCTACGGTGAGACATACTTTTTTAAGATACTTACAATTCCAGTGCGTGATTAATGTGCTGTTTTCATGAAAGTGCAATTTCCACTTAATACCATTTTTGGTATAGTCTAATTTAAGCTGGTTAAAAGTTAAAGTGAATCACTTGTAAATCGCACTGTTATTTAAAATCGACCAAAATAAATAAATCAAGAAGTAAAAAAATGCTCAGTGACTGATATAATGGAACCATTAGAAGTTTTAAATTATCTCTATAAAAATAAACTAAATACAGACCTATTTTTGCCACACAGACTAAATGGGGAAGCATACCTTGCATTTTAACAAAATGATCTGCCGGCTTTTCTGGAAGATGTACCCTTTCTTGTAAGATGTGGTTTATGCATGATGGAGCACTATCACACTTTAAACAAATTGTCAGGAAACATTTGACTACCACATTAGAGCAAAGATGAATCAAAAGAGGAGGACATAAGCCGTGGCCAGCCCGTTCCCCAAACTTGAATCCTTTCGGATATTACTTATGGGGACGCCTGAAACCAGTTGTCTACGCTACTCGAGTCCCTGACATCGATGAATTAAAGAAAGAATTATTAATGGCTGCTATCAGATTCGAAATATGCCAGCTCTTTTTGAACGGATTCGGCAATCAATGAATCGCAGAGTTTACAGATGTCTTGAGGTGGGGATAGGCATTTTGAACACTTACTGTATAAATAAAATTTATCCATGTTATATTGTTCATTTAAATTTTTGATAATAAATTATTTTTGTGATGAACCTTCAACATCCTGTATCTCGGAAACGAGGCGTCTCTGGACCCATGTTTATAGCAATTTTTTTCTTATTTTATGTCAGGAATACGCTTTAGAATTTTTGACGTACATTTTTGAAACGCCCTGTATTTTCTATTACATTTTTGGACCGGAAGAAAAATCTAGGCGGTGGCCGACCAGTTTTTGCCAAACTTTTAGCAAATTAGGTAGGTATTATTTATTTGTAGGTATTATTATTTTTTTATTTATTTTTCAAAAAAGTTCCGGGTACAAGGGCGCTAAATTTCCAACTAGTCTCATTTGAAAATTTTCCTTAAAACAGCGTTGGCTGTCCCCAATAATTGCGGAGAATTTCCCAGTTTTTAATTCCGAGGCAAGATAAAGGTAAATTAATAAAGCTGAATTATTTTTTTGCAGGTAAAAAGCAACATTAAACATTAAATTGGTAATAACTTTTTATCAACAGGGTTATGGTAAATCTTATAGTTTTTTAAATTTTTTTTCTTCAGAAAAGGATCCAGCTAAGTATGTATTGTCAATATTACAATTTTCTTTCGGCTTAGACCGCGTCGTCATTTGGGAAACACCCAGCATTACCAGGTAAGGACCGACCTGTAGCTTGTCTGCCTTTACAAGCATTTGCTCTAGAAGTTTGAGCAATATTTGTTCGTAGGCCCTGCCTGCCTAAACAGGGCCATGTGCTTAGATTATTCAAACCTTGGGGCGGACAAGGATTTGATGTTAATGTATTTTGTTTGCAAGGACAATAATACTTAATCGGCTTATGCCTGTCAGCTGTTTGTGAACCCATACAAACTTACTTAGTACTTAGTTTGTATGGGAGGCAGACGTGGCAGCAGCAATGAGGTTTTCTGAATTACTTATATCGTCATCTGGATCATTGGGTTCAGGATCTACTTCTTTACAATCAGAACCTTCAAGTAAGTCCTCTTCTAAATTAATTTCAATATTGTCTAGAGCTTGTCCCTTAAAATTTCCAACCTGCCCGCTTTCCATTAAGAGAAGCAGCTTAGAATTTTTAGCCGTTTGATATATATCGTCGGGCAACCTGTACGAATTTTTATGGACATTTACAGTATGTCCCATAAATGATGCCAACTGTTCAATCTCCCCGTCGTTCATACTAAAAATTTGTGTTAAGGTTGCCAGATGCTTCCTAAGGCGGGTTGAAGTAAGGGCGTCGGGGTTTTTTGCCCCACATGCTTTGGCGTATTTCTACAATACTTTATAACCACAAATTGATGATTGTTTTTCTATATTTGGAAGAGCAAATAGCAAATTCTTTCTACGGGAGAAATTACATCATCAAATTCTTGGTAAGTAGCTTTCTCACTGTTTGTATTTTCGTATGTATGAATATACATTCGTTGCAGTTCTCCTGGACGTTTCCTATTCAATAAGATGACGCGACAAAATATTGTTTCTAGCAAAGTTAAATATGCACCTCTGTTATTATTATTTATAGAAAGAATAGACGCAGATTCAGAAGCCTTTTGAAACAAATAATCTTTCAATACTCTTAAGTCACTTGCTAAAGGTATTATAGTGACCTTGTTCCACTTTTGTAAATTAAGATTATTTGCAGCGTGGTTAGAAATTTCAAGTCTCCAGTTTGCATTAAAAAGATGGATCATAGTTTTTAAGTTAGCTTCTGCCTCTGCAGACGAAACATTGGAATAATGCCCTTGCTTCTTTAAAGTAAAATTAATTGCTATGTCGCAGCACTGCTTTAGGGTAGTGGCGATATTCATAGCAAATATAGGGGAGTCAAAAACATCCTTATCCTTATTGTACTTCGCAATATTTTTAGTTGCCTCCACGAACAAATCAAAATGCTGTGGTTGTAAAGCGTCAAACATAGAGTGAACAGATGGTTGTATTTTCATTATTTCCATTAAAATTTTTGCAATTTCCCGCATTTTCCGTGAAGTAACACTTACAAAATGCTTTTCCCGGTGTAATTTTAAGTATCTTGCACCGAAAGCGCAAATAAGAGTATCTTTTTTGGCAATGAGAGATATTTTATCAGCACGCATGTGGGGAAAAACTCTTTCTTTTAATTGTTCATCAATTTTTAAATGACTGATTAGTTTGTTTTGTGCTTGGGCCAGCGAACTTTTTCCACTGTTAGGATTTTCAGAACATTTCTTTCTATGACGGTATAACTGCTTCGTTGAGTAGTACCCCAAACAGTAAATACAAGGAGCGTGAGATGTCCCAGGTAAGAGGGGCTGCTTTACTGATTTGAACGAACTACCTTTTAAATAGTTACCTTTCTTTCGTAACACATTCAGTAATCTTTGTCTATCTCCGCTTTTAGGTACCTTTGAAAAAATTTCTTGAACTTCAGTTTCCATTTGGTGGTTTCGTTTCAAATGTCTAGCGAAATTCAGAACATCTGTTTCGTAAACAAAAAAAAAACAAAAATAAGGATGTCTCATAATCTTATCTTTGGCGCTTGTAGTAATACCTTGGTTAGATTCGTCGGTCTTTTCTGGGAAAGAAACAGGCAAGGGATCTTTGGAATCAGTCGTAGGAAATAGTTTGGCAATCCTTTCGCTGAACGGTCTGGTGGCAAGACTTAGTTACTTATTCGTATTTTTTTAAATCTTAAAAACGTATTTCTTAAATTAAGAAGTATTTCTACTACAATATCAAACATAAAACAAACTTATCTTTATGGTACATTAGTTATTGATTGTAATACTTTACTATACTTAACAAAATTTGGTACTAACAGATGTATCATATCCCGCTGAAGCGGCTAGGCTGCTGGGACACTTACAGAAATTTAAGAAAAATCAGACAAAAATTAGAAAATATATCTCCGGATACCAATTTTCACATTTCTAGCTCTATATTACTAATTTTTGACATTTTCGTGATATTGACAATTTATTATAAAACCTTACCTTAATACCTACCTGGATACCAATTTTCACCTTATTATCTCGATATTTACTAGTTTGACCTTATTGCCGATAGGCCAGTCATCTTGGATTTTAAAGCGGAAATATATCCCATATAGCTGGAAATAGTTTTGATCTCTTTATTTATGAACCTCTATTCTACACAAAGTTTTTCCCTTCGGGAGAGGTAAGCTTCGGCCGCCATAATGGAAAATGGCGCCGAAAATCAGTTTTTAGCCATTATCTCTTTTCCGGCGCATTTCAGAGAGAAATGTGAAAAGAGCTTTTCGAAAGGAAATTAAATTTTTTAGAGGAATGGTTCTCAGCATCTTGTATGTAGGATGAACGGCTTAGGACATTCGTTTGCTTCCATACAAAGTGAACATTTTTCTGTAAGAATCTTATGGCCAGTATCGCGAAAACAAATGGTAGGTTATCTGTTAGATTTAGCAGTGATAATAATATCATCATCATAAATACTATGAAGCCTACTCTACATTGTCTTCTCAGTAAAGGCACATAGCCTCTGAAATCTTGAAAAACCTGGTTGAATGAGGATTGACATTCTTCTAGATTTGTCACGAATAAACCAAATGTCCGAATCCAATTTATAATAGGCGGAAACCGTCTATATTGAGTTCTTTTCACATCTCTGGCAAAAATATACGGGAAAAGAGATATTGGCTAAAACTGATTTTCGGCGCCATTTTTCCAATATGGCGGCCGACGCTCACCTCTCCCGAGTGGGAAAACTTTGTGTAAAATAGACCCACATAATAAAGAGATCAAAACAGTTTCCAGCTTTATGGGAATTATTTCCGATTGGCCAAGATTTTTGCAATGACTGGCCTACGATTTAATTTTCATGAATTTTTTGAATACGATCTGAGTGAAAGCAATACATACTTATATTCTTTGAGGCTTTCGCGGTTTCTCGAACTGTCAATATTACAATTTTCTTTCGGCTTAGACCGCGTCGTCATTTGGGAAACACACCCAGCATTACCAGGAAAGGACCGACCTGTACCTTGTCCGCCTTTACAAGCATTTGCTCTAGAAGTTTGAGCAATATTTGTTCGTAGGCCCTGCGTGCCTTAACAGGGCCGTGTGCTTGGATTATACAAACCTTGGGGCGGACAAGGATTTGATGTTAATGTATTTTGTTTGCCAGGACAATAATACTTAATCGGCATTATTACTTTATAATAAAATTTCGTCTTTTAAATATCACCACTTGTTAATACGGAAGCAACATTCTACACTTTAACATGGACGCAACATTCGCCGCATATTAACTTCCGTCAGCGTATTAAAAGTATTTGTTTAGTCTGCGATCACGGTGCAACACAGGCTGTGTTGCCAAGCCACCGGACGCAAAGATGATAGCAGATTGAAACGTGTCGTATATTAAAATATATTCTGTAGCGCCCTCAATGGAAAATCGGTGCACTAACACTGAATAGTTTTTGTACATTTCCTATCAATTTTGCATCCACTTGATCATCCTTAAAAATTAAAAATAGAAGTTTCCGTAGTAGATAGGAGCTTGCAACCTGTACCTAACTTCAGCACATAAAATGGCCTAGATAGTTATCACTGTCTATGGGAAAAATACTCACCAGAAATGGTCAAAAACGGAAGATGTAATCTTGCGTCCGATATACGGACGCAAGTTTACAGGGGACGCAGGATTAAATGGAAATTCCATGCTGTCGGCCGCAGAATTGATAGGAAGATGTAAATATATATATATATATATATATATATATGTTGCTGTGATATTATGATATTATAATGGGGGGCTTAATATTAATTGGGCAAAAAGGTTTTATTATGATTTGTTGTGTAAATTAATAATATTTTAAAAATTGGTTTTGACAGCATGACAGTTTTCCCATCTGTTATAATCTTTGTATTTTCACTGATAGTTAAGGAAAAAAATTTTTTTTGTTTGTTTGGGGGTTTATTTTCGGGTTTTTTTATTTGGATGTCATAAAAAATGTAATATTTAAAAGGAAAATAGAGCATCATTAAGCAAAATGTGGTTTTAATCGTAGCAAGTAAAGAATGGTAAAGTGTCGGGAGGAGCCGGGAGTTCACGGAGAGCTGTACCAACCAGATGGAGGTGTATGCAGTCTGGGTACCAGATGAATAGCCGTCCAGGGGAATTTTAGTGTGCCAAACTTCAGTGTAAAGGTTGGTGCTGATAAAAGATAAACTAGTTACGGTGACATTAAAGCAAAGTGATGGTACTACGAATTTGTACGTGTTATTAATTTTTTGTAGGAGTAATTCCCTGCTATAACCGTTTTATGTTTGAGCTAGTTGGCATAAGTTGTTTGTTTTTTACCATGACTTTTATTACACAGCAACTTTTGGTCGCTACCAACGTGGGGCGATAATTATAATTGTTAAAGGGCAATGTATATATATATATATATATATATGTGTGTACATAAAATAAATATATATATATATATATATAGACGTATTAAGCACCATTACCAAGACCGATACACCATGCTTCGCCGGTCATGTCAATCCCGGTTCACCTTTACGAAGCCCAACTTTGGGCTTCGTAAAAACATAGTGTATATTTTCGTCCCTAGGCTTAGCCAAGGCTGGGGATGCTAAATTTAAATTTTATGGGGGGCTTGATAAAGATGGGATATACGCCAAAACATACAAATTTAGTTCACAAGAATTCGCGGTAGGTAGCGCTTCAGTTTTCGAGTGTATATAAAATATACACGGTGTATATAGTTTCCCGATCTTAGGAAGCCTCTGACACACTACATCTTTTACGAAGCCCGAGATTTGGCAACCTTGCAACTGCTGTCTTATACCGTAACTTAATTAAATCATATACCTAAAATTTTATGTATTATAGCGTTTTACAATACCACTGGCTGCGAACTTACTTATGATTAACATAATTTCAGCAATTGTTTACCTATATTTCGGCTCAGTTTGTTATTCGCAATTTAGTAAAGTATCGAAAACACTTCAAGACAATGAGTTATTTTTAGTAAAGAAATAATAATACACGATTATTACATATCTTCTGTTTACTGTCAAAATTATTTGCTAGTTGTTTAATGAAAACGTAATTTACAAGTTTTCTAAAGTAGTTCACTCACACAACTTAAAACTCATCGCATTGGCTTATAACTACTCGATCCCTTACCACATACTTAAAAATGAGTAAGAAAGTAATTTGTTTTAAGGTTTTATTTATAAATATTCAGAATGAAATATTTATTTATATTGAACACAGTGTAAATAAAATAATAAATGGGAAAAAGTACTTATAGTCTTATACTCGTATAGTAATTTTCTAATTTTGGTATGCATTAAATACCAGAATTTTTACTGGCACCCTAGTCTTTACTCTTGAGGATTATTTATTTTTATTATTTTTGGCAATTAATTCTTCACATTCTTGTTTCTTCTGCAATCTTATTTTTAATGTGAAAGGGAAATTATTTAAGGACAATTACTTTTTCTACTGCTGACCACTTACACGTCCTTTAATCTTAATTTTATGAAAATTAGAAAATTGTCTTATTTTAATATAATATAATAAATGTAATATGCAGAAAAATTCACTTTCATAATTTTCTGGCAATAGACACAAGCTATTATTTATATTTGTCATATGATCATTCTTTGGACTGTTTTCATTATTTTTTTGATACAACGTCGTCAATTGTGACACATTGCTTATTTTCTAAACCAGCACTAATAATAATATTTGTTGCTGGTGTAAAATTCTCCTCTTCAGAACCTACATCATCCAGTTCAATGTCATTAAAAGCTTTTCTTTTTAAACCCTCTGCTTTCCCTTTCCTCTGTTAACAATAATATTTTAGCTACTTACAGAAAATACAAAAATGTCTAGAAAAGATGACGCAATCACGAAATTTTTATTATATTTAGGATGAGATCTCAACTGGGCCTGGACACTTCCCTGAAACGTTTTTAAAAAGTGGTCGTTCGAAGCGTTATAGCGATGCATATGTAAAATTAAAGATGTTCTTCTATGTTATATCAAAGAATTTTTTATATAAAAATTATATTTACTAGATAGTTGAGTAGTTTCAAGTGATAATTATCAAATTATATGTTCATTCCAAAACATGTTACACAATAACGCAAATTTCAACATATATTTTATATATTATTTTTATAAGTTTCAACTTAG